>JAKCPB010001170.1:0-82712 GCA_021442155.1 Cymbidium sinense | reverse complement strand
GTTATTTTACTTGTGCATTAGAATGTCATGCTTTTCATAGTTTCTTAAATGATTGATGTTTTAATGTGTGGCTTGGATACGATTAGATTCTTAGGATAAAAATAACTTTTCTTCCAACTAATCACTCATAACTAAATTTTAAACAACTCTTAACCTCATTATAAATCCTAAGACATAAATAAGATAATTAAATGATTTAGAAACCCCTTAGCTGTATGGCTACATGTTTCACATCATGCATACATATTCTTTCTCTCTTGAACATGAAGGATCTCCATTCTTGCACGATAAAGAAATGTTTGACCAGTGAGGGCATCCCTTGTGGTGGAGAACACCTTCTTCTAGCTGATATGACCCATACCTATTTCATCATGCATTTTTGCATAAGAAATCCTAAAATCTCTATCAAAATAATGTGTCTAAAATGAAATAAAATTTGAAAAGATTTTGCATCTATAGATTAAGTCATATGCTCATACCACACATGCTCTAGTCTCTTAGGGAGTGTGTTTAGGACTTTAGTCTCTTTCTAATTAAATAACTACCTTAGTTATCTTCTAATTCATAAGACCAAACTACATAGTTTTAAAATCATAGGAGGAGTTAACTGGCAACCACTCTAGGCGATTATAAGTTCAGAAGTTGGACAATTTATTCTCTCTTATGGAGATAAACTATTATATTCACCTATCGCATAGATTTAGGTTGTGATTTAGCTCATACTAAAGCTCCCTAGATTTAGGATCCGAGGTAGCTATTTTCTTCGAGCTATGATAGTAAAATCTTACCTCTTAGGCATTCTCGTAACCTTGTGTTGGTGGATTATAAGCCCTAGTAATCTAATTAAGTTTTAACTCAAAACATATAAATCTCCTCAACTTCAAAATTATAAAGCCCAACCATAGGATAGATTAGAATGCTCACTAGGCCTCCTAGTATCATGAGCACTTCCGACTTATTTCATTTGGATTCCAAAAATAAGTCTTCTCCTTGAGCTTTCCAAATACAACCAATCCTTTGATAGTTTAATCTTGAAATCTTTAGAGATGATAATTGTCTACATTAATCGAGAGTATTCTTAGGACATTTCATTTCCTAAGATGCAATTAACTATGAAGGCTTACCTCCATAGGAACTTAAGAACCTAGTTTAATATAAACCCCACTTTATTCATCCATGTAAAGTAGGGAAAAATCTGGTACATTGTTGACCTCATTTTGGGATGAGCTCTCAACCCCTCTATCTTCGAAATAGGACTTCTCTTAGATTTTAAGAGTTTCTTAGTCTTAATACACATCTAGTGATTAGGTGGATGCTCAGACCTTGCCCTAGATGACTTAGAAGAGTTACCCATAGGATTAGGTCATGCCTTAGGGGTGTTAGGAAAATTTTCCTACCCTTAGCTTAAACCATTCCTCATTTTCCTTCTTTCAAGTCAAACTCCAAATCAATTCTATTTGATTTTTCTTCAAATTCAAATCAACTCCATATGATTGAACTCCAAGATTGAAATATATGATTGAAAAGCCATGATCAAAATCCAACAAAAATTCCTAAGACCAAAATTTGCCTAAGTCTTTAATCCTTCCCTTAAGGACTTAACCAAAATCATGATTCAAACCTATTCAAACCTTTGAGATTTTCTCATAATCCATTTATATTCTCATTTATATTCACATATATAAATTAAATATAAATTCAAATCAATCAAATTCAAAATTCTAAATCAATTCATGAAAATTTTCTTAAGTCCCTTTAATTTCCATTAAAAGACTTGGCCAAAATCAATCCTAAACCTTGATCAAACCTATTCAAATTCATAGGATTTTCTCAAAACTTATTTATATTCTCATTTATAGTCTCAATATAAATGAAATATAAATATAAAGCAATCCAATCAAAGGAAAAAAATTAAATTCCAAATTTAAAATCCTTAAAATTACGTTAAATCCTTTCTTTAAAGGACTTAACCTGAACTTTGATCAAAACTATTCAAACCCTTAGGATGTAATTAACTATAGGGGCTTGCCCCTGTAGGGAACTTAGCAAACTCGATTTAAAATAAACATTGCTTTACTTTTTCATGTAAATTAGAGGAAGAATCTCTGGTACATATGCAGACCCATCGTCCTTAGGAGTCCTTATTGAGGTGATTGGTTCTATTAAAGGGTAGTGATTTGTCTTTTCGAGATAGTACACTATACCTTGATGATGTACCCATCACTGAATAAGTACATCTATAGATCTGTTTGGTGTCCTAAAAAGATGAATTTCTATAAAGTCTCTTCTTTCTTTTCTCACCAACAGATTTGAAAGGCGGCTCCCTATAAGAGATTTATTCACCATAGATTTTTCTAGTGACTCTACTGGGGATGGTTCCTCTCTCCATCTTTGGTAAATGATCATTGTCTTTGAGTATCAATCGTGGGTTTGAACTTTGGTATGAATCCAAGACTATCCTTCTTTCCGTTGGCACTTAGCACATTTCATTCTTGAGTTGAGTTAGCCAACATCTTTAGGTTTTAGGATCGCATTCCTTGTTGGTCTTAAAACCCCCATTGGTTTCTCTAATGGGTAACATGAAAAGATCTAAATAAAAAAGGAAATATCTTAAAATACTTCCTCCTTACCATTTTCATTGTAAGGAAATGTTCATCCTAAAATAATAAATCTTCTATAAAGAACTTTACCTTTTCAAAAGCACCTTTTCAAAAATGCACTTAATAAAATATTTTCCACAAAATTTCTTCACCCTCATTTAACAATTCATATAATTGTTACATGTAGGGATTTCCAAAAATAAAACTAATAAAATTTTCCAAAAGAACAAATGAACATCTTCTTTTAATTCACTTTGATGAAGATTTCATTTTCAAAATAAAATGAACAATCATGTTTTCTAAAAATCATAATCATTATCATAAAGTTTTCAAAACACATGAATTTTTCTATTCAATACACTCACATTTATTGAATAAAAAGTTCATTTGTAAACAAAATCCAAATTTTCAAAAAGTAGACATGAACACATTCATTTAATATACTTAAATTTATTAAATGAAGATTTCATTTACAATAAAAAATAAAATATCTTTTTAGGAAATCCTACTTAAATATATCTCACATATGTTTTATATTGGAATTCCTCCCCATTCAAAAAGTAACAATCACACACAAAAATTTCACATTTCAAAAATAAAATTGATCTCCATTCCACATACCTAAATTTGTTGAATGGAGGTCCCCTTTTTCAAAAATTAAAACTTCAACCATCATATTTCAAAAAAATTTCAATCATACATTTGGAATTTCAATTAGCATAATCAAATTTGCTATGTGAAGTTTCCAAATTCGAAACATTATAATCAACAATCATATTTCAAAAATTTTATTAAACATACTTTTGGAACCTCACATAGCATAATCAAATTTGCTAAGTGAAGTTTCCAAATCCAAAATCAAAATCAACAATCTTATTTCAAAAAAATTTCAAACATACATTTAGAATTTCATTTAGCAAAATCAAATTTGCTAAGTGAAGTTTCCAAATTCAAAATCAAAATCAACAATCTTATTTCAAAAAAATTTTAAAACACATTTGAAACTTTATTTAGCATAATCAAATTTGATAAGTGAAGTTTCCAAATTCAAAATCAAAATCAACAATCATATTTCAAAAAATTTTCAAAATACATTTGGAATTTCATTTAACATAATCAAATTTACTAAGTAAAGTTCCCAAATCTAAAATCAAAATCAACAATCATATTTCAAAAAATTTTCAAACATACATTTAGAATTTCATTTAGCATAATCACATTTGCAAAGTGAAGTTTCCAAATTCAAAATCAAAATCAACAATCATATTTCAAAAATTTTTCAATACACATTTGAAATTTCATTTAGCATGATCAAAATTTTCTATGTGAAGTTTCCAAATCCAAAATCAAAATCAATAATCTTATTTCAAAAAAATTTCAAACATACATTTGGAACCTCACTTAGCGTAATACAAATTTGCTAAGTAAAGTTTCCAAATCCAAAATCAAAATCAACAATCATATTCCAAAAATTTCTAAACACATTTTGGAACCTCGCTTAACATACCCAAATTGGTTAAGTGAAGTCTCCAAATCCAAAAATCAAAATTTTCAAACAATATTTGGAACTTTATTTAACATACTCAAATTTGTTAAGTAAAGCTTCCAAATCAAATCAATTTTCAAACACCCTTTGGAACTTCTTTTCTTAGCATACCAAATTTTCTAAAGGGTAGTTTCAATTTTTCAAAATCAAAAATGAAATCAAAATTTTAAACACACCATTTGGAATTTCATATCAGCATACTCAAATTTGCTAAGTGAAATTTTCATTCCATAAAACTAAGTGGGATTTCATCTTTGGCATACCAAATTTACTAAAGTTAAATCTCCACTTTCGATCACCTCAAAAATAATACAAAACACTTAGGATTCCCTTAGCATACCAAGTTTGCTAAGGATCCTACCTTGCAAAAAATGAAAATATTCCAAACAAATGAAACACTTAGGATTTTCTTAGCATACCTAAATTTGCTAAGAATCCTACTTTCAAAAAATTAAACAAAATACACTTGGATTCTTCACTAAGCATACCTAAATTTGCTAAGTAAGAATTCCAAAATTTTCCACAAATCAAAACAAAACAAAATTCACAAAAAAGAAACAAACACTTCACTTAGCATACCTAAATTTGCTAAGTAAATAAGAATTTCAAAACAATCAAATGGAGCAAAATCATTTGACCCTTACTTTAACATACCCAAATTTGTTAAAGGAAAGGGTCCTCAAAATCACAAATTCAAATTCAAAATAATAATGAACCTATGGAAGCATCTTATCAAAAAGTTTGAATTTATATTTCATCATACTTAAATTTGTTGAAGTTTGGATTCATAATTCAAATTCTCTTTCAATCAATCTCTTCAAATCTATTTGAACCCCACTTAAAACTTCCAAGTTGTTGGGTGTGTGTTCAAAATTTCAAAATTCAAAATTCAAAATTCCAAAAAAATCTATGGAGATAGAAACTAATGCAAGTTCATTTCTTGTTGTAGATTCTTTCATAGCAATACAATCGCTTTACTACTGAGCAATGATTCTTAGAAATTTGTCTTCACTTTCCTCCACGGTATGGATCTAGCTATAGATCAGGCTGACTTCCCTCATCTTGACCATACCCACTTGATCCACTTTGACCAGGGATTTGAGGGGGCCAGGATCACTTGTGAGGGCATTCCCCTCACCATAGTTGGTAGAAAGAAGGTGACCGAGCAGAAGTTGATCATCAGGATAGACTTACCATTTGATTCAGATATCTCCTCATTGAAGAGGAAAGCTATGGAAGTACCATACATCAGCTGTTATAGTTCGATCTAGTAATGCAGCAGCTCATCCTAGAATTGCTCATGTTGTTGACGCGTAGCACCTACCATATGTACCCTCAAAGGGTAAGGCTCCCTGTGGCTTGTCTCCCCATATTTGAGGATGGGTCTAGCTCACACTCCTCTCATCCTACTCATACCTAGCATAGGAATAAGAACTATATGGTCAAATGTTTCCACACTTAGATAGCTAGAGAGCTTGAGGCAGGAGCTAGATCATCCATGGATGAGTCTCCCATGATCACTTCACCACTGTTATAGAAAACCAATTTCATCCTCTCGGATCGAGAGAGAATGCCAGGAAGATCTGCTCGCCTCCTCCAGTGGTGAACTTGCAACCAGCAGTATCTAAGAGGAGGTCGGCCTCCACTCTATTCTATGCCTGGACATGGACCCTCGAGTATGATCACCGTTGAGCTGATCTATCCTCCACAGTGTAGGGAGGTAGATCCATCAGGAGAGGGCCTGTGAGGCCCATACATCACACATTACTAGCAGAGAGTGACGGAGGTTCAGCCGTCAGTTAGCCTCTTTTGCTTTCATTGATTTTCCAGCTCAATGCGCTTCCCACAACAACCATACTAATAGTATTCTCCTCGTGAGGACTAACCACCATAAGAGGGTAGTTCCTGTGCACAAAGAGTCGGTGGTGTCTGCACCCCACTGCTCTACCCCATGTTCTCCATCGCCAGTGCAGGTTTCAACATCTCCCATTCCATCTAAGGCCATGAAGGCCGCATCTGGGGAAAAATGTACCCCATTGGTGATCTGGCTATACCAAGGGATCCTACTCATACACCACCCATTGTGGTATGTCCGAGCTCTCCTACTCGACCTTCTGCCCCACTGGTGGTGTGGAAGGAGTGGCGACCCCGGAGCATCGTGATCGTTCCTTCACCAACTCCACCCATATAGCCGGATGTAGAGATGGTGACAATTATCATAGATATTCCAGATGATAGTTTAGTTGAAGAAGTAGTAGAGGATCATCATAGGATTCTTACCCCTATTATAGCTAGTAGCAATCAAAAGTATCATTCTTCTAATGAGTACAATCTGCATAGGATTGACTCCCCAGTGACAGGTGAGGTCTAGTGCCTCTTAGTGCATGATAGCGATCTCCGATCAGCCCAAGCTTTTTGTACCTATTGAGTTAGATTGATCCTTAGATGAGATAGTTGCACACTATTTTATGGAGAAGAAAGAGATCTTAGGGTATGCTTGGTCCAATGAAGAGAGAGTCAGCTTCGATCCCAACAAAGATGACTTGATGGGGGATTCAGCTGGAGTATGCATGGTCGACACCAGAGGTTCTCTTCTTAGGGAGCAACAGGCCATGGAAGGTGATGAGGTTGATCAAGGAGACACTGAAGAATCATCCCATCACCTTCGATAGTAGTTAAGGCGGAAAGATGAGCAGATTGATAGGATGGCACAATAGTTACATGACTTGTTAGCAGTAATGTCAGTACTTCAGAAGCAAGCTCCTTTAGTTCATCCCATTATAGTCGATGTCAGTCAGCCTGAGCTAGTGCATGTTTTAGACCCAATTAAGACTCTACCTCCCGTTGAGCAAGGTAGCACTAGTATGTATATGAAGGTAGTGAATAGTACCTCCATACATAAAAAAGATCTGAAATCCATGGTTGAGCAACAGGTGAAGGATGCTTTGGCTCAAGCTCGGGGAGGATTATCAGTTCCAAAGGTTTGACCCTACCCAGAAGAATTCAATACTATCCAAGATCCCAAGGGTTTCGTGCCTCCTTCCTTTAAAAGCATTGATGGTGAAACCCGAGGTAACACGTAGCTCACTGAGCTTGTTGTAATGTAGGTGGCAACGATGCTTTACTCTTTAGACTCTTTGTTAGTAGCCTAGCGGGTATCACTTTTGATTGGTATGCTGAACTTCCCAATGGTTTAGTAAAGAAATTTTCTGTGTTAGAGCAACTCTTCATCAATAGATTTGCTGAAGCTCAGCAAATGGTTATTGTAGGTGATCTCATTATAGCCCAACAACACACTGGTGAGTCACTTATTGATTATATTCTCCGATGGCATAACCTGAGTATGAATTATGAACCATAACTATCTGAATAGCATGCCTTTGTGATTATCTTGACGGATATCCATGGCCCAGTCACCTTTATGCTTAAGTACTTCACCATAAATATATTTGAGAAGCTAATCAACAAGGAGGATAGTCTACAAAGAGAGGCCAAATAGTTGCCTTTTCCAGATCAGTTGCCCAAGAAGAAATCCCAAAAGGTTTATGAGAAGAAACCTGGAGCAGTAGTAGTAGTTAACAAGGTGAACTAGCCAGCTAAAGATCAGTTTGAGAGACCATGACCTCAGCAGCCTCCACCTCCTTTGCCACCACCGAGGCAACCGTACTAGCCTCCACCGTAGCCTCGACAGCCATCATAGCCACCGCCTTAGTTATACCACTAGCAGCAGTGGCATGCATATCTGCTACCAGGTAGCTACAATTCTTTTAGATAAGTTAAACAAACCTTATTATTTTAAGAGGGAGGTAATCAGGAAAATCTTTAAGAATATCTTAAAGAAACCTAATTTTTAGCTACCCGAGCCTAGAGACTAGAGGAAGTAGGAAAAAGTCATGATCCAAACTTTTGCCCTTACCATCATATGCTAGGCCACATTTTGGAGGATTGCTTCACATTGAAGGACTGGCTTGAACACAGTTTCAAGATCTATAGTTATCCTAAAGGAATATCTTGTGGAACAACCTTCCAATTCCATTAGGGTAATCCTTGGGGATACAAGTGATCCTACCAAAACCAAAGAAGGTTGGGACATTTGTTTGTCTAAAACCTCTAGGAAAATAATTCAGAAGATCAAGAAGCTTTCCTTGCAGGTGCCTGAGTCAGCTCAAACCTCCAACACCAAGGAAGGTTTGCAATTTTCTAGTGCCAACTCTAGGAAAGTGGGAGCTCAGCAGCAGCAGCAGCAACAACATGTGTCAGCCTAGGATAGCCCTTTAGCATAGCCACTGACAGTGTCCAACCTCCAGCCTTCAGTTACAACTTCCACACCGGCGACTTCTACCACTTCAGCTAGCTCTTAAGTTTTTTCTATTAATAGAACTCTTGTTTCAGTGGATAAGGGCATCAAATCCCTTACTCCACTCACTCTACTTGACTTCTACTTTGTACCCCCAAATACTTCCAAGAAATTAAATAATAAAGTTGATTTGAATTATATCTGTGTCTCTTATGATGAGTTGTCTTCTTCTATTCCTAACAATAACTCTTCAAGTCTAATTAACTATAACAATTCTAATCTTCCTCTTTCTAATTCATAGTTGGACTTTCCAACTCTAAATACTATGGGTTCACCTCTTGAGATAGACTTCAAATCATCTGATTCCTAGAGTCCCTAAGGAGAAGCTATAGGTGAGCCTGAAGTGCAGGTAGAACTTGCCACCACCTTGCCTCCATAGATTACCAAAGTTAACCTAAGTTGTGAAGGTTCTACCTCTTAGGGCAGCACCTCATAAGGATAGATTATTTCTGTTAATGCTAGTGATCTCTCAGTGTTGTTGATCATTTCGATCAACACCAATACATGTGGTGTTCATTGTTAGTCACACCACACTTGTGCCTTTGTTGACCTCATTTTTAGGATGAGCTCTCAACCCCTCTATCTTAGACATAGAGCTTCTCTTAGATTTTTAGAGTTCCTTAATCTTAAGACACATCTAGTGATTAGGTGGATGCTCCAACCTAGCCTTAGAAGACTTAAAAGAGTTAGCCATATGAATAGGTCATGCCTTAGGGGTGTTAGGAAAATTTTCCTACCCTTAGCTTGAACCATTTCTCACTTTGTTTCTTTCAAGTCAAACTCCAAATCAATTCTATTTGATTTTCTCCAAATTCAAATCAACTCCATATGATTGAACTCTATGATTGAAATTTATGAATGAAAACACATGATCAAAATCCATCAGAAATTTCTAAGTCCAAAATTTGCCTAAGTCTTTAATCTGTCCTTTAAGGACTTAACTAAAATCATGATTCAAATCTATTCGAACCTATTCAAACCTTTGAGACTTTCTCATGATACATTTATATTCTCATTTATATTCACATATATAAATGAAATATAAATTCAAATCAATCAAATTCAAAATTCCAAATTAATTCATGATAAGTTTCTTATGTCCCTTTAATTTTCCATTAAAAGACTTAGCCAAAATCAATACTAAGCCTTGATCAAACCTATTCAAATTCATGGGATTATCTCAGAACTTATTTATATTCTCATTTATATTCTCATATATAAAAGAAATATAAATATAAATCAATCCAATTAAAGGCAAAAATTAAATTTCAAATTTAAAATCCTTGAAATTCTCTTAAATCCTTTAAATTCCCTTTAAAGGACTTAACCTAAACTTTGATCAAACCTATTCAAACCCTTAGGATGTAATTAACTATGGGGGCTTGGCCCTGTAGGAAACTTAACAAACCCAGTTTAAAATAAATATTGCTTTACTTTTCCATGTAAAGTAGGGGATGAATCTCTGGTACATATACAGACCCATCATCCTTAGGAGTCCTTATTGAGGTGATTGGTTCCATTAAAGGGTAGTGATTTCTATTTTTTGAGGTAGTACACTATACCTTGATGACGTACCCGATCACCTGAATAAGTACATCTACGGATTTGTGTGGTGTCCTAAAAAGATGAATTTCTATAAGGTCTCTTCTTTCTTTTCTCACCAACAGATTTGAAAGGTGACTCCCTATAAGAGATTTATTCACCACATACATTCGAAGACCCATCATGCCTTAGGAATCCTTATTACGTGATTAGGTCCATTGTATGGTGATGCCTCTATCTTTTGAGATAGTACATCATACCTCAATCTTATACCCCCCTATGATCTACGTGGTGACCCCCCCCCCACACTTCCAAAAATAAATACCACAGGGCCCTCTCGCCTTGTTAATTAAATCATCTCAACATCATCTTTCTTTTTAGAGTTTGACGGTGTCGATCCTCAAGCAGGCAAGGGATCTTAGAATCATAATGTTGATTGATACACCTGGGTCAACCAGAACTCTGGATAGCCTATACCTGCCAACATCCACTGTAATGTAAAGAGGTGGTTGTGCTCAGTCGTTCCTAGGAGTAAGTCTTCATCCCTGAATGTAACCAAGCAAAAACCTAAACCAAAACAATAAAGAAAAAAAATAAAACCTAAAATAAATAAAAAACCTAAACCCTAAACTAAAAAAAAACCTAAACCTAAAATAAAAATAAAATAAACCTAAACTTACACTAAAATAAATTAAACTAAAATAAATAAAACCTAAATATAAACCTAAACCTAAACTAAATAAAATAAAATAAACTAAAATATACCTAAACCTAAAAAAAATAAAACATAAAAATAAACCTAAAATAAAACCTAAAACCTAAACCTAAAAGAAATAAAACCTAAACCTAAACCTAAACATAAAAGTAAAAATAAAACCTAAACCAAAAAATAAAACAAAATAAAACTAAACTAAAAAATGAACCTAATCCTAAACCTAAACCTAAAAATAAACTAAAAGAAAACCTAAACTAAAATAAATAAACATAAAATAAACTAAATATAAATAAATATAAAGCTAAATAAAATATAAAAAATAAACTAAAATATATAAAATAAACTAAATAAACATAAACCTAAGTTTACTTAATTTAAAAAAATAAAAATTAAAAAAATAAAATAAATAAAAAAATCAACCCTAAACCGTAAACCCTAAAACTAACCCTAAACCCTAAACTCTAAACCCTAAACCTATAACCCTAAATCCTAAATCCTAAACTATATAACCTTAAAACTTAAAGCCTAAACCTTAAACCCTAAACCCTAAATCCTAAACCCTAAAACCCTAATCCCTAAACCTTAAACTCTAATCTTAAACCCTAACCCAAATCCTAAACTCTAAACCCTAAACCTTAAACCCTAAAACCTTAAACCCTAAACCCTAAAGTAACCCTAAACCTTAAACCCTAAACCCTAAAGCCTAAACCATAAACCTTAAAATCTAAAGCCTAAATTAACCCAAAGTAAACCTAAACCCTAAACCCTAAAGCCTAAACCCTTAACCTTAAACCCTAAAACCTAAACCCTAACCCTAATCCAGAAACCCTAAAACCCTAAACCCTAAACCCTAAAAACCCTAAACCCTAAAGCCTAAACACTAAACCCTAAACCCTAAACCCTAAAGCTAAACAATAAACCCTAAAACCCTAAACCCTAAACTCTAAACCTTAAGCCCTTAAAAACTCAATACCTAAACCTAAACTAAATAAAACCTAAAAATAAAATAAATAAAAAACCTAAACATAAATAAAATAAAAATTGAAACTAAAACTTAAACCTAAACCTAAAAATAAAATAAAATAAACTAATAAAAAAATTAACATAAAATAAATAAAAACCTAAACTAAACTAAGAAAATAAAATAAACCTAAGAATAAAAAACCTAAATAAAATAACATAATATGTAAAATAAAAATAAAATAAACCTAAAATAAATTAAATTAAAATAAAAACTAAATAAAAATCTAAGCCTAAAAAAACCTAAAAATAAAAAATAAAAATAAATAAAAATAAAGCCTAAACCCTAAACTAAGAAAAACCTAACCCTAAAATAAAATAAAAATAAACAAAATAAACCTAAACCTAAACCTAAACCTTTAACTAAACTAAAATAAATGAAACCTAAAACTAAAATAAACTCAACCTGAACCCTAAACTAAATAAAATAAAATAATCTAGAAATACACCTATACCTAAACTACGAAATAAAACCTAAAAATAAACCTAAAATAAAAACCTAAAACCTAATCCTAAAAAATAAACAAAAATAAAAAACTTAAACTAAAATAAACAAACCTATAATAAATAAACTCTAAACCATAAACCTAAAACTTAAACTCTAAACACTTAACCCTAAACCCTAAACCCTAAACACTAAACCCAAAAAGGTAAACCCTAAGCCCTAAACCCTAAACCCTAAACCCTAATCCCTAAACCCAAAACCCAAATCCCTAAACCCTAAACCTTAAACCCTAAACCCTAAACCTTAAACCCTAAAAAATAAAAAACTTAAACCTAAACTAAATAAACCTAAGAATAAAATACATAAGGAATCTAAATGAAAATAAAATAAAAAAATAAAAAAATAAAAAAATAAAAACATAAACTAACACCTAAACTTAAACCTAAACCAAAACTTAAAAAAGAAAATAAAATAAAATTAAAAAAAAATAATAATAAAATAAAAATAAAATAAATAAAACCTAAACTAAATTAAAAATTAAAATAAACCTAAGAATTAAAAAGCTAAATAAAATAAAAAATAAATGTAAAATAAAAATAAAATAAAATAAAATAAAACTAAATAAAAACCTAAACCTAAAAAATAAACCAAAATATAAAGCCTAAAAATAAATAAAATATAAAACCCAAAGCCTAAACTAGAAATAAAACTAAACCTAAAATAATAAAATAAATAAAATAAAGTAAACCTAAACCTAAGTTAAAATAAATTAAACAAAATAAATAAAATTGAAACCTAAACATAAAATAAACTAAACCTAAACCCTAAACTAAATAAATTAAAATAAACTAAAAATAAACCTAAACCGAATACTAAAAATAAAACCTAAAATAAACCTAAAATATAAACCTAAATCCTAAAACCTAAAAAACCTAAACCTAAACCTAAACCTAAACCAAACAATAAAAACTAAAACCTAAACCTTTAAAAAAAAACTCAAGAAATAAACAAAACCTAAACCTAAACCTAAAAGATAAACTAAAATAAAAACCTAAACTAAAATAAATAAACATAAAATAAATAAACTAAACTAAATAAAAATATAAAATAAATTAAATAAACCTAAACATAACATTTATGTAATTTTAAAATAAAAACCCTAAACTCCCTTAAACTTTAAACACTAAATCATAAATCCCAAACCTTAAACCCTAAACCTAACCCTAAACCCTAAACCCTACACATACAACCCTAAATCATAAACCCTAGACCCTAAACCCTAAACCCTAAATTCTACCCTAATACCAAACCCTAAACCATAAACCCTAAACCTTAAAACCATAAACCTTAAATCATAAACTAACCCTAAATCCTAAATCCTAAACCTTAAACCCTAAGCTAACTTAAATCAGAAACTAACCACCCTAAAAACCCCCCTAAACCCTAAAGCCTAAACACTAAAGCCTAAATCCTAAACCCTAAACTATAAACCCTAACACTAAACCCTAAACTGTAAACCCTAAACCCTAAATCCTAAACCTAACTCTAAACATTAAACTATAAACCCTGAAAACCAAAAAACCAAAACCTAAACTTAAGAAAACCTAAAAATAAAAAAAAATAAAGAAACCAAAACCAAAATAAAATAAAATAAAAATATAAATAAAAACCTAACCTAAAACCTAACCCTAAACCTAAAAAGAAATTAAAATAAAAAAATAAAAAAATAAAATAAATTAATAAGAACCTAAACTAAACTAATAAATAAAAAATACCTACAAATAAAAAAACTTGAATAAAAGAAAAACTAAGCGTAAAATAAAAATAAAATAAACTTAAAATAAAATAAAATAAAAAGTAGATAAAAACCTAAACCTAAAACTAAAACCTAAAAATAAATAAATAAAATAAAACCTAAACCCTAAACTAAAAAAGGAAACTAAATTGAAAATTAAAATAAATTAAATTAACTAAAATAAACCTAAACCTAAACTAAAATAAATAAAACCTAAACTTAAACCCAAAATAAACTAAATCTAAAGCTACACCCAAAATTAAATAAAATAAAATACACTAAAAATAAACCTAAACCTAAACTAAAAAATAAAACTTAGATGTAAACCTAAAATAGGAACCTAAAACCTAAACCTAAAAAAAATAAAATAAAACATAAACCTATACCTAAAAATAAAAAATAAAACCTAAAACTAAAAAAGAAAATATGAATAAAACTCAACTAAAAAATAAACCTAAACCTAAAAAAAATAAAAAAATAAAATAAAAACCTAAACTAAAATAAATAAACCTAAAATAAATAAACTAAACTAAATAAAATAATAAAATAAACCTAAATAAATATAAACATTAAAGTAAACTATAATAAATAAAAAATAAACTAAATATACTAAATACACCTAAACCAATCGGTTTGGTTAATTAAAAAAAATGTATACCCTAAACTCTAAACTATAAACTCTAAAAAAAATGCTAAATCTAATAAACCCTAAAAACCCTAAGCCCAAAAGCCTAAAAACTAAACCCTAAATTGTAAATCCTAAAAACCTAAAAACCTAAACATAAACTTAATAAAACCAAAAAATAAAATAAATAAAAACCTAAACTTAAATAAAATAAAATAAAATAAAACCTAAAGTAAACAAAAAAAAAATAAAATAAGCCTAAGAATAAAAACCTAAATGAAATATAAACTAAATAAAATAAAATAAAATAAAACTAAATAAAAATATGAACCTAAAAATAAACCTAAAAATAAATAAAAAATAAAACCTAAACCCTAAACTAAAAAAAATTAAACTTAACATAAAATAAAGGTAAACCTATCCAAAAAAAATAAAACCTAAAAATAAACATAAAATAAAAACTTAATACTCAAACCTAAATAAAAAAATAAAAACCTAAACCTAAACCAAAAAATAAAAAATAAAATAAGGATAACACTCAACAAAAAAATAAACCTAAACCTAAACGTAAACCTAAAAAATAAACTAAAATAAAAAACCTAAACTAAAATAAATAAACCAAAATTAAATAAACTAAAATAAAAAATATAAAATAAACTTAAATAAAAATATAAAAATAAAATAAAATAAAATAAATAAAAACAAACTAAATAAATCTAAGCCTACCAGTTTACTTAATTTAAAAAAAAACCATAAACCCTAAATCCTGAACACTAAACCCTAAACCTACAACCCAAAACCCTAAACACTAATCCTAAACCCTAAACCCTAAAAGCATAAACCCTAAAACCCTAAACCCTAAACACTAAACCCTAAAACCTAAACTCTAACCCTAAACCCTAAACCCTAAAGTCGAAACCCTAAAGCTAAACCTAAAGTATATAGATAAATTTGAAAATAATCCTAAACTTTAAAACCTAATAAACCTAAACCTAAATCAAAAACCTAAGAATTGGAAGAACCTTGATGGTAGGAACATCAATGTCAACCAAGCTTAGTCGAGATCTGACGGTGGAGGCGAAGGCAAAGGCAGTGGTTATCCCAGTGCTGGTGGGGGATCTGGAGGTGCTAGTGGATATGGAGGTGGTGGTCGAAGAAGTGGTAGTTATGGAGGTGGGATGAATGATGGAGGTTTCTGTCGTGGTGGTGGCGGAGGGAGAGATCAGGGATATGATGGTGGATCCCACTACTCGAGAGGCCTGGGTGGTTCTGATGGGAACTGGAGAAAGTGAAGAATGGTCGATCTGATCTGCTTCTTATGGAACTGTGTCTTTACAGTAGAGACGATTCTAGTTATGTATGGTTTTTGATTTATTCTTTGCATGCTCATTTTTTATATATGTCATCACGTGTATTAGAAAACTTGTTGTGTTACTTGGTTGAAGAAATCAAAAAGAAGAAATATTGTATTTGAATTTATTCTCTGTTAAAAAAAACCAAAAACCCTATACCCTAAACTAAAACCTGAACCCTAAACCTTAAACCCTAAACCTAAACCTTAAAATCCTAAACCTTAAACCCTAAACCATAAAACCCTAAACCCTAAATCCTGAACCCTAAACCCTAAACCATAAAACCTAAACCATAAAGCCTAAACCCTAAACCCTAAACCCTAAACCTAAAAAAAACCCTAAACCCTAAATCCTAAAAAGCTATAATCCTGAACCTAAATAAAATAAAACATTAAAATAAAATCAGATAACATAAACCAAAACTAAAAAAATAATAATATAAAAAAATATAAACTAAAATTTGAACCTAAACTTAAACATAAAAAGAAAATATAATAAAAATTAGAAACTAAATTAAAATGAAATTAATAAAAACCTAAAATAAATTTTAAAAAATAAAAAACTTAAATAAAAATTAAAACTTAAACCCTAAACTAACAAAAAAACCTAAACCTAAAATTAAAATAAAATAAACTAGAACCTAAACTAAAATAAACTAAACAAAAAATTAATAAAACCTTAACCTAAACCTAAAACTAAACTAAATAAAATAAAATAAACTAAAAATAAACCTAAACTAAAACTAAAAAAATAAAACATAAAAAAATAAACCTAAAATAGAAACCTAAAACCTAAATCTAAAAAAATAATATAAAAACCTAGATTAGAACTAAAAATAAAAAATAAAACGTAAACCTAAAAAATAAAATAAAAATAAAACTAAACTAAAAAATAAACCTAAACCAAAACCTAACCCTAAAAAATAAACTAAAATGAAAAACCTAAATTAAAATAAATAAACCTAAAATAAATAAACTAAACTAAATAAAAATAAAAATGAACCTAAAAAAATAAAAAAATAAAAATAACTAAAATAAATAAAAAATAAACTAAATAAACCTGAACCTACTAATTTACTTAATTTAAAAAAATAAAAAATAAAAAGAAAAAACCCTAGCCATAAAACTAACCCTAAACCCTATACCCTAAAAATTAAAACCTTAAACCTAAAGCCTAAAGCCTAAACCCTAAACCCTAAACCTAAAACCCTAAAAGCCTAAACCCTAAAAACCTACCACCCTAAACCCTAACCCCAAACCCAAAAAAAAAAAATATAAAAATAAAAAACAAAAATAACTAAAATAAATAAAAAATAAGCTAAATAAACCTAAACCTACCAATTTACTTAATTTAAAAAAATAAAAAATAAAAAGAAAAAACCCTAACCATAAAACTAACCCTAAACCCTATACCCTAAAAACTAAAACCTTAAACCTAAAGCCTAAACCCTAAACCCTAAACCCTAAACCTAAAACCCTAAAAGCCTAAACCCTAAAAACCTACAACCCTAAACCCTAAACCCCAAACCCAAAATATAAAAAATAAAAAAAAAATTAATAAATTTAAAAAAACCTAAAAAATAAATAAATAAAAGAAAATAACCAAAAAAAACCCTCTCCCCTCAAACCAAAAACCCTAAACCATTTTCTGTAGCCCCTTCCCACCCCGAGCTCTGGCGATTCTGGAATCCTTTTACTTTTCGTTCTCTTTCTCATCATTTTTAAGTTAATTTTCCAAATATTTCTTCAGGTTTGGCTTCGAATCTTCAGCCTTTTGCCGATCCTTGTTTGGTTCTTAAGTGGCACCATTTGCCATGGTGTCAGTTTCTATGAATACTTGGAGAAAACTAAATGCTCCAGCTACTCTGAATCAGGCTTTCAATTCTTTGGGTATAGTTAAACCTTTTGCCTCTAAATCCTTCAAAGTTTCCTTATCTACTAAGGATTCTTCATTTTTGTTGATATTTCATTAAACTTGGTTCATAAGACCTTCAAAGGTGTTATGGCTATTATGTGCTCTAATTTGAAAAAAATGAGCTTTTGCAATCATAGCAAAACTTATGGCCATGAAGTCTAAGAATGTTTTGTTACTCATCAACATCTTAGGAAGAAAGTGGTTAAAGATCCTAAGGTTGCTGGAAAAATTGGAGATTTAAAAGTATAAAAGAAAAACTACTTTAAATGAAAAGAATAATGGTGCTATGAACGATATTATTGTTGTTTCTAATGCTATTCCTAATGTTTCTAATGTTGTTCCCAATGTAAGTGGTAGTGATAAGCTTATTAAAAATGCTTCTAAAACTATTTTGGAGAGTTATAAGGTTTCAGCTGCTATTATTTTTATTATTCTTAAAAATTTGCAAGTGGATGATTTTCCTATTTTATTTTTAGATTCTAAAGAGATTTGTGCTAAAAATCTTATAGAAAATGGTTCTATTATTTTGCCTCAAAAAATCATTAAAAGAAAATCTTATTTTATCTTCTTTGAATCTGGAAAGAATGATGGTATGGAGCTTGTTGATAATGTGTAGCCAAGTGTTTGTTTGCTTAATAAATTTGTTTCTCCCCCTTCTTTAACTATTATTCTGGATGGTACATTGCTTAGTGATAATTCTTATTTAATGAATAAATAGGATTTGTCTTCTTGCAAATGGGATCTTCTTCTAAATCTATTGTTAATAATGATGATAAAACGTTTTCTAATGATGAATCAATGGAGAATGAGATCGATTTTCAAACTATTTTTATGAAAAAGGAAAAAACAATTTAAAAATTATCCTCCTAAACTTTCTAGATCTACTCGAACTTCTTCTTCTTCTTTGCCTAATAAAAATTAATGTTTAACTTACTCCTAAACTATTTGGAATGTGAGGGGCATTAGTACTCTTACTCTTAAGAATTAGAATCTTTGTAGAATTTATAATGTTGGTTTCTTGGTTATTTTGGAACCTCTTATTTTACTTCTAAAATAATGCATATGACCACGATGTTTGGTTTTAGCAACTTTTATTTCAATAGCAATAATAAGTTTTGGTTATTTTGGAATAATTATCTTACTATTTATGTTATTAATGATTTTCATCAAGTTATTAATGTGGATATTTCATTTGGTGATTATGATGCTTTTGGCTCTTTTTTTTATGCTGCTTGTAACAAGTTAGAGAGGAGAATTCTTTGGGACCAATTATCTAGTTTTGCTTCTGTTGTTAATGATTCTTGGATTGTTGGTGGGAATTTCAATACGGTCCTTTCTTTGAATGAAAGGAAAAGGAGTTCTTTGCCAAATTTACATTCAATGGAAGATTTTGCAAATATGATTTTAGATTGTAATCTTCATGATGTTGGTTACATTGGTTCTTCATTTACTTTGAATAATCATAGATTGTGGCAATGGTGGATCGTGCATTCTTTAATAATTATTGGTTAAACCATTGGCCATTACCTTTGGTGGGGCATTGTAGTAGAACTCTATCTGATCATGCTCCATTTTTTTATTACTATTAAGGATGTTGTTCATAATAATAATATCATTAAAATATTTTATTTTCAAAATATGTGGTTACAAGATAAAAGTTTTCTTGATGTTATTTCTTTTAATTAGTGTGCTCCTTTTCTCCTCGATGATTGCATTTGGTATGATGAGGTTTTGGCTTAAGCTTAAAAGGCTTAAGCATAATATCACATGGTGGAACAAAAACTATTTTAAAAATCTTTTTGATAATATCAAGAATATGGAAATAAAAGTGAATGATTTGGAAGAACTTGTTATTACTAAATCTTCTTTTTGTTATAATCTTGCTGAAGCTAAAGATAATCTCATTAATTTTCAGAATATGGAGGAAACTTATTGGAGACAAAAAGTTGCCTCAAAGCATCTTTCTAAGGGGGAAAGAAACATTAAATATTTTCATGCTTTGTTAATGAAAAAGAGAGTTCTTGGTCGCTTTCATAAAATCAAGAACTTTGATAGTTCTTTATAAAAAAAGGATATATTTTCTTCTGCTCTTAATTATTTTAAAGATGTTTTAAATAAAAATTGTTAACTTGAGCATTAATCCAATCTATAATCCCCTATTATGTCTATAGAGGATAATTAGTGTTTGGTTACTCCTTCTAATGAAAACTTTTAATATTCTTAATGGTATGAATGTTGATTCAAGGTCGGATGATTACACTACTTTATTCTTTCAAGAAAGCTTGGTTTATTATTAAAGCATCTTGTTAATGTTGTTAAGAATTTTTTCAAGGGAATTCTATTCCTAAATATTTTACTAGCACTTCTATTGTTCTTATTCATAAGAAAGATAATCTTGACTTTTGGAATGACTTTAGACTTATTAGCCTTTATACTTTTTTCAATAAATTGGTTTCTAAAATTTTGACTAATATGCTTAGTAAGTTTCTTCCAAAGATTATCTCTCCTAATCAAATTGTCTTTATGAAAGGTAGAACTATTTCAGATAACATCTTGCTTGCTCAAGAATTGATTCATGATTTGAATGTTAAAACTAGAGGTTGCAATTTACTTTCTAAGCTTGACATCACAAAAACTTATGATAACATTTCTTGAGATTTTCTTAATAGCATTCTAACATTATTTGGTTTTTCTAATCATTTTTTCTTTGTTTAATATTATAATTACAAATGTTTGGTTTTCATTAGTTCTCAATGGTGAAATCTTTGGTTTCTTTAATTCCTCTCAAGGTGTAAGACAAGGTGACCCTCTTTCTCTGATGCTTTTTATTATTGTGATTGAATATTTGCCTCATTGGCCTAATCTATTATTTTTAGAAGAATTCTAGTATGGAATCTTGGAGGTTTGGCTATCTCTCATTTAAGCTTTGATGATGATTTCATAATATTTTGTAATGGCCTGTTACATAATGTTAAAAAGCTTAAGGGTTTTTTAAATAAATTTGAAAAGTAAAGTGGCCTTTTGATTAGTGCTCATAAAAGTTGTTTTATCACTTCTACTTCTATTTTTGTTCATAGAATTAATAAAATAAAGGATATCACTAGTTTTTATCATCAAAATCTTCCTATTAAATATTTAGACTCCCTTTATATTATGGTCATAAGAGATCCCATCTCTTTGATGAGGTAATTCATAATATTCAAAATAAAATTTTTACCCTTGAATTTCATTTTTTTATCTTTTGGTGGTAGATTAATTGCTATTAAAAGTATTCTTTATTCTCTTCATTTTATATATTTCTTAATATTGTTCCTACTTCCTTATTCTTATCCAAATTGAAAGACTTTTAATAAGTTTTTTGGGGTTCTAGAATTTGGCCAAAAGGCTTCATTGGACTTCCTAGTCCATCATATGTGGCCTTTGGTGCAAATCTTTGACAAATTCCACCAATGTTTTTCTTATAAGCTTTGGTGAAATTTTTAGAAAAATGAAAGTCTTTGGGCTAAATTAATGAAATTTAAATATTTCGAAGGTAAGCATCCTTTGATTTGCAATTATAAACATGGTGATTCTATTGATTGGAAATGGCTCTGTGATATTAAATGGAAAGTGGAACCTCTCATTTCTCAAGGTATTAATAATGGGTCTTCCTCCTTTTGGCAAGATAACTGGATGGGATACTTTTCCCTTGATTCTTTGCTTAATACCCATTCTACTTCTTCTTTGAAAGTTAGTCATTTTATTTATAATGGGGAATGGAATTTCTCTCTTTTAAATGAACTGATTCTTGATTTCATTAGTAATAACATCATTAATATTCCTATTACTGGTAATTTTCCATATCAAATTCTTTATGAAATTTCTAGTAATGGAGAATTTTCTTTTAAAGATACTTGGCATTATGTAAAATTAAAAAAATCCACTTCTCCTATTTTCCTTAAAATTTGGATCAATATTATTCATACTTCTTACTCTATTTTTGTGTGGAGAATTTTATGGGATTATATTGTTGTTGACTCTTTACTTTGGGACAAAGGTTTTTATCTACCTTCCAAATGCATGTGTTGTTTTCATATTGAGAATGCTAATCATGTTTTTTGTTAATGCCAGTGCCTAAAGTTTGGTGTTGGTATGATGATTTATTTAATTCAAGTTGTTTTAATGGAAATTTAACATTAATGCAACATCTGGATTCTTATTTTCTTAATACTGTTAAAGGACATATCAAAATTGTGGTGGCTGTTACTTTGATTTGGTTTATTTGGCTTGACAGAAATGATGCTAAACATCATGATGTGCCTATGAACCATAAGAGGATTATTACTAGGACTAAAGAAAAGATTTTTTCTTTACATAAGGTTGCTCTTCTCATTGGTAATAATTTTAGAGGGTTTAAGTTTGTTTCCTCTAAATTGGGTATCAGTTTTCCATATTGTGACTCGTCTCTAAATATAAAATTATTCATTGGATTAACCCTCCTAATTATTGTATTAAAATCAATACTAATGGCTCTGCAACATACAGTTTGGTTTGGTGGTGGTATTTTAGAAATAATCATTAGAATATTATCTTGGAATTTTCCACCTTCTTTCTACTAAATCATTTATTTTTGTTGAATTGATGATTGTTTTTTATGCTCTTAAGCTTTGTTTGGAGAGAAATTTTTAGACTATTTGGTTGGAATCTGATGCTAAGATGGTTGTTGCTATGATCAATTCTAAACATAATCATAATGTTGGGATTTTCTATTTAATTAGTATTAAGGCTATTATCTCTAAACTTTCTTTTAAAATTACACATATTTTAAGAGAAGGTAACTCTTGTGTTAATTATTTATTGCGATCTCTATGACTTTACTTTGTTTACCAATGATAATATTTCTAACCATTTAAGAGGTTTTTCTAATTAAGATAAATTTGGTTTGCCATATCTTAGATTATTTTATATTTTCATTATTTTCTTTAGTTATTGATTTTCCTTTATGGTTTGGCCATGTTGTTTTGTTGGCCTTTGTCGTGGAACTTGGGTGACTGGTGCCTTGTCTCCTACTTTTGGGTATTACTTTGGCTTGTTAGGATTTTCTTTCAAGTGGTTGGCTTCCTTTGGCTTTGTTGGCTTTCGGTGCTTAAGGCTTTTGCCATTTGTTTTTCTGCTGTGTTGCTTCCCTCTAATTTCTTTATGCTGGTTGAGCTATTTAGGTTTTGGCTCTGACTTTTTCTTCCCTTTATGGTTTGGTGGCTCTACTACAATTTGATTTGGTTGTTCCTTTGTGGCCTTTCTTTCCCTTCTAGTTTTTGTGGCTCTACTGTTACTTGGTTTGGATGGTGGCTACTGTGGTCCTTGGTTGATTGGTGGGTTTATTGTGTTATTGTTTTTACCCTTAGTCCTGGTCACCGGTGGCTATTTTTCTTTTGGGTTGTTTCGCTTACTATTTCATTGTTGGCTTGATTGTGTATGAGAACTTTGTTGTTTATTGGTTATGGGTTAGCTCCTTAGTGGAGGTAAGTTTGGTTATGATGACTGGGATGTTTTTTTTTCTTTTGGCTTGTAACATTATTTGTAACTGTAACCCTACTTTTGGAGTTTGGATGCTCACAAATTTTGTTGCTCCTTTAGTTGATTGATCGAGCCTTGTCCATGGATTTTATTTTGTCTCTTTATGTTCTTACCTTTTTTTCATCTTTTCTCTTAGCTTAAGTTTCTTGGGTGTTTTTTTTGATCTCATCTGGTGTGTGGTCAGGATCTTAGAGGGTCTAGTGTTGCAGAGTTTTCTTTCTTTTCCTTTGCTTTTCTTTTTCTCTTGTATTAGTGGATTTATTTCTTTAGGCTTTATTATAGATCTTTGTGCATTAGTTTTGGAGATTTATCCCTTTTAAAGACTTTGTAATTCTTTTCTTGTGGAAATAAAATATTCCCTTTTTCGAAAAAAAAACCATAAACCTTAAACCCTAAATCCTAAACCCAAAACACTAAAAACTTAAACCTAAACTAAATAAAACCTAAAATAAAATAAATAAAAACCTAAACCTAAATTAAATAAAATAATAAAATAAATAAAAAAAACCTAAACTAAACCTAAACCTAAAATAAAATAAAATAAAATAAAATAAACTAAACTAAAATAAATAAAACCTAAACTAAAATAAAATAAATAAACCTAAATAAAAACTAAATAAAATAAACCTAAATAAAATAAAATAAACTAAAATGAAATAAAATAAAAATAAAATAAACCTAAAAAAATAAACCTAAAATGAATAAAATAAGAACTAAAAAAAATAAACTTAAAATAAAAATAAAATAAACAAAATAAAATCAATTTAAACCTAAACTAAAATAAACTAAACTAAATAAATAAAACCTAAACCTAAACCTAAAATAAACAAAGCCTAAACCTAAATTAAATAAAATAAAATAAACTAAAAATAAACCTAAACATAAACTAAACAATAAAACCTAAAAATAATAACCTAAACCTGCCTAAAAATAAAAAATAAAGCCTAAACTAAAAAAAATAAATAAAATAAAATAATAAAAAAATAAACCTAAAACATAAACTAAAAAAAACCTAAACTAAAATAAATAAACTAAATTAAATAAAATTAAAAATAGGCCTAAATAAAAATAAAAAAATAAAATAAACCAAAAAATAAAAATAAACTAAATAAACCTAAACCTATTCATTTACTTAATTTTTTTTTTTTTGAAAAAAAACCATAAACCATAAATCCTAAACCCTAAACCCTTAAACCCTAAACCTACAACCCTAAACCATAAACCTTAAATCATAAACCATAAACCTTGAACCCTAAAACTTAAACCCTTACCCTAAACCATAAACCCTAAAGCATAAAACCTAAAACCATAAACCCTAAACCCTAAACCCTAAACCTCAAACCCTAAACCAAAACTTAAACTAACTAAATAAATTAAAAATAAACCTAAGCCCTAAAATGTAATAAACCTAAACCTAAACCTAAACCCTAAGAGTGGATAGAACCTTGATGATAGGAACATCTCCGTCTACCAGGCTTAATATAGATCTGCAATGGAGGCGAAGGTGAAGGCAGTGGTTATCGTAGTGGTGGTGGGGGATCTAGAGGTGCTGGTGGATATGGATGTCGTGGTTGGAGCAGTTATGGATGCAGGAGGGGAGATGGAGGTTACAACCATGGTGGGGGCAGAGGGAGAGATCGGGATATGATGGTGGATCCTGCTACTTGAGAGGCTGGGGTGGTTCTGATGGGAACTAGAGAAATTGAAGAACGGTCAAACTTATCTGCTGCTTATGAACTGTGCCTTTACATTAGAGATGATTCTAGTTATCTAGGGTTTTGATTTTTTCTATGCATTTTCATTTTTTATCTATGTTGTCGCCTTAGTCTTAGAAAACTAACTGTGTTACTTGGTTGATGAAATTGAATAGAAGAAATGTTGAATATGAATTTGTTCTCTATTAAAAAAAACTTAAAACCCTAAACCCTAAACTAAAACCTGAACCCTAAACCTAAAACCTAAACCCACAACCCTAAACCCTAAACTATCAAAATCATAAACCCTAAACTCTAAATCCTAAACCATAAAACCTTAAACCCTAAACCCTAAACCCTAAAACCTAAACACCAAATCCTAAACCTTAAACCCTAAATCTTACCTGCAACCGTAAACCTTAAACCTTAAACTTTAAATCCTAAACCATAAACCCTAAATCGTAAAAAGCTAAAAACCTGAAACTAAACTAAATAAAACCTAAAATAAAATAAATAAATAAAACATCAACTTAAATAAAATAAAATAAAATAAAAACCTAAACTAAAACATAAACCTAAACCTAAACCTAAGCCTAAACTTAAACCTAAAAGTAAAATAAAATAAAAAATATAAACTAAGCTAAAATAAAATAAATAAAAACCAAAAATAAACTAAAAAATAAAATAAACTTGAAAATAAAAAACTAAATATAATAAAACTAAACAAAAATAAAATAAAATGAACCTAAAATAAAATAAAATAAAACTAAATAAAATCTAAACCTAAAAAATAAACCTAAATATAAAACCAAAAAAAAAAAAAAATAAAACCTAAACCTTACAATAAAAGATAAACCTAAACCTAAAATAAATAAATAAAAATAAACCTAAACCTAAAACTAAACCAAAATAAACTAAACTAATATAAATAAAAACTAAACCTAAACTAAAAATAAACTAAACCTAAACCCTAAACTAAATATAATAAAATAAAATAAAAGTAAACCTAAACCTAAACTAAAATATTAAACCTAAAAATAAACTTAAAATGAAAACCTAATACCTAAACATAAAAAATAAAATAAAAACCTAAACTAAAACCTAAAAATAAAAAAATAAAACCTAACCCTAAGAAATAAAATAAAATAAAACTAAACTAAAAAATAAACATAAACATAAACCTAAGCCTAAAAAATAAAATAAAATAGAAGACCTAAACTAAAATGAATAAACATAAAATTAATAAACTAAACTAAATAAAAATTAAAAATAAACCACAATAAAAATACAAAATAAACCAAAACTGGGTACTTAATTTTAAAAAAACACTAACCCCTAAACATAAAATCCTAAAACCTAAACCCTAAACCCTAAACACTAAGCCTAAACCTAAACCCTAAATCCTAAACTCTAAGCCTAAACCCTAAAGCCTAAAGCCTAAAACCTAGACCCTAAAAACCCTGAACCCTAAAGCCTAAAGCCTAAATCCTAAACCCTAAATCGTAAAGCATAATGAAACCTTAAATCCTAAACCCTAAAGCATATTGTAACCCTAAACCCTAAGCTAACCTTAAACCCAAACCCTAAACCATAAACCCTAAAAACCCTAAGCTCTAAAGCCTAAAAACTAAACCCTAATCCATAAATAATAAACCCTAACCCTAAACCTTAAACACTAAAACCCTAAACACTAAAGTTCTAAACCATAAACTATAAACTCTAAGCTCTAAACTCTAAACCCTAAAAACCTAAAAACCTAAACCTAAACTAAATAAACATAAATAAAAAATAAAAAAACTAAACCTAAACTAAAACCTAAACCTAAACCTAAAAATAAAATTAAATAACAAAATAAAAATAAACTAAAATAAATTAAATAAAAACCTAAACTAAACTAAAATATAATATAAACCTAAGAAAATAACCTAGATAAAATAAAAACTAAATGTAAAATAAAGAAAAATAAACCTAAAATAAAATAAAAATTAAATAAAAACCTAAACCTAAAAAATTAACACAAAAATAAATAAAAAATAAAACCTAAATGCTAAACATAAAAAAACATAAACCTAAATTAAAATAAAATAAATAATATAAAATAAACCTAAACTTAAACTAAAATAAATAAAACCTAAACATAAACCTAAAATAAGCTAAACATAACCCTAAACCTAAACTAAATAAAATAAAATAAACTAAAAATAAACATAAACCTAAATTAAAAAATAAAACCTAAAAATAAACCTAAAATAAAAACATAAAACCTAAACCTAAAAAAATAAAATAAAAACCTAAACCTAAACCTAAAAATAAAAAATAAAACCTAAATCTAAAAGATAAAATAAAAATAAAGCTCAACTAAAAAATAAACCTAAATCTAAACTTAAACCTAAAAAATAAACTAAAATTAAAAACCTAAACTAAAATAAATAAACTAAACTAAATAAAAATAAAAAATAAACCTAAATAATAATAAAAATAAAGTAAACTAAAATAAATAAAAAATAAACTAAATATACTAAATAAACCTAAACCTACCGGTTTACATAATTTTAAAAAAATCCCTAAACTGTAAAGCCTAAACCCTAAACCATAAACCTACAAACCAAAACCCTAAACTCTAAATAATTGTAAACCCTAAACCTTAAAGCTAAAGAACATAAACACCAAAACCCTAAACCCTAGACCCTAAACCCTAAACTCTAAACCCTAAAACCTAAACACTAACCCTAAACTCTAAACCCTAAACCCCAAACTCTAAACTGAAACCTAAAGTAACTAAATAAATTAAAAAATAAAACTAAACCCTAAGAATGGGCAGAACCTAGATGAGAGGAACACCATAGTCAACAAAGCTTAGTCTAGATCTTGCAATGGAGGAAAAGCCAGAGGCGGTGATTATCGCAGTGGTGGTGGGGATCTAGAGGTGTTGGTGCATATGGAGGTGGTGGTTAGAGTAGTGGTGTTTATGAAAGTGGGAGGAGCGACTGAGGTTATAGGCATGGTGGTGGGGGAGGGAGAGATCAAAGATATGATGGTGGATCCCGCAACTCGAGAGGCCGAGGTGGTTCTGATGGGAACTAGGGAAACTGAAGAATGGTCGATCTGATTTGCTGCTTATGGAACTATGTCATTATAAAAGAGATGGTTCTAATTATCTAGGGTTTTTTTATTTGCTCTATGCATGCTCATTTTTTATCTATGTTGTCGCTTGTGTCTTAGAAAACATGGTGTGTTACTTGGTTCATAAATAAAAAAAAGAAATGTTGAATCTAATTTGCTCTCTATTAAAAATAAAATAAAAACCCAAAACCCTAAATTAAAACCTAAACCATAAACCTAAAACCTAAACACTAAACCCTAAAACCATAAACTTTAAACCCTAAACCCTAAAACCTAAACCCTAAACCCTAAACCCTAAACCCTAAACCCTAAACCACTAACCCTATACCCTAAACCCCAAACTATAAACTAACCCTAAACCCTAAAAAGCTAAAAATCTAAACTTAAACTAAATAAAACCTAACAATAAAATATATAAAAAAACCTAAACAAAACTAAAATAAAAAAAATAAAAATAAATTAAGACTAAAACTTAAACCTAAACTTAAGAAAAATAAAATAAAAATTAAAGACTAAATTAAAATAAAATTAATAAAAACTTAAACTAAACTAAAAAATAGAAAACCTAAATAAAATAAACCTAAACTAAAATAAACTAAACTAAAATAAATAAAACTAAAATAAATAAAACCTAAACTTAAACCTAAACTAAATAAAATAAAATAAACTAAAAATAAACCTAAACCTAAACTAAAAAATAAAACCTAAAAATAAACCTAAAATAAAAACCTAAACCTAAACCTAAAAATATAAAATAAAAACCTAAACCTAAACTTAAAAATAAAAAATAAAACCTAAACATTAAAAATAAAATAAAAAGAACTAAACTAAAAAAATAAAATAAAAAAAACTAAACTAAGAAATAAACCTAAACCTAAACCTAAACCTAAAATAAAAAAATAAAAAACCTAAACTAAAATAAAAAACCTAAAATAAATAAACTAAACTAAATAAAAATAAAAATTTAAAAATAAAATAAAATAAATAAATAAATAATAAACTAAATAAATTAAATAAACCCACATCTACTAATTTATTTAATTTTAAAAAAAATTAAAAAAATCCCTAACCTTAAACCCTAAACCCTAAAACTAACACTAAACATTAAAACCTAAACCTACAACCTTAAACCCTAAACCCTAAATGCTAAACCCTAAATCCTAAAACCCTAAACCGTAAACCCTAAACCCTAAACCATAAACCTTAAAACCTACAACCCTAAACCCTAAACCCTAAACCATAAACCTTAAAAAACCCTAAACCCTAAACCCCAAACCCTAAACCCTAAACCCCAAACCCTAAACCCTAAAATAACCTAAACCCTAAACCACCCTACAACCCTAAACCTTAAACCCTCAAGACCTTAAGCCCTAAAGCCTAAACACTAAAGCCTAAACAATAAACCATAAAACCTAACCCAAAATCTTAAACCCTAAACACTAAACCCTAAACCCTAAACCCTAAACCCTAAACCATAAACCCTAAATCTTAAATCATAAACCAAAATCTCTAAACTTATTTTCACTTTTTGGCTTGAGTTAGGATATGTTTTAGACCTCTTACTTCTAACTTGGCTTGGTGGTTCTTATCTTTTCAGCTTGGGTTGATTTAGATTTTTTAGTCTAGTGGCTACTATCTTTGCCTTATTACTTTGCTACTAGATGATAGGCTCTAGCTTTATTCTATTTTTTGCAATGTTTATTTTGTTGGCTCTCCTCTTGAACTTGAATTACTTTTTGTTGGTTTTTAATGGTTGAATGGGTGGCCTTCCTAGTGGGAACTACTATTAGTTGTTTCCTTTCTGGGACTTATTTTGGAGAGTTTCTTGGCTACTTTTTTGGGGGTTGCCTCCTAGTTTCTTGTTGTTTATTGCTGGATTATTCTTTTTTCCTTGGTTTTATGTTTGGTTATTCTTCTGGTATTAGCCTCTATTGGGTACGTTATTTATAGCAGGTTTTATGTTGTTATTATGCTTTTTATCAAGTTACTCTTTTTTGCTAGGGAAGTTTGGTTTTTGGGTGGTCCTAGCTAGCTGTTGCTATTGACTTTCTATGTCGGTTGTGCTTCTTTTGGACCTCTATTGTGTGGTGCTTTGTTGGTTTTTTACTTTTCCTTGGCTGTTGGGGATGCTTCCTTTGTTGGTTACTTATGATGGGCTATTCTCTAGTGGTTGCCTTATGGCTATTTTACATAGCTGGTTTGGTTGGAGGACTTTTAGTTGTCCTTGGAATCTTGGTTATTTGATTTTTTTTCCTTGTTGGTCTTTTCCTTCTTCTTGGATAATTTTCCAGAGCCTTTTGCTATGCTAGTCGAACCTTTACTGATCCTTTTGGATTAGACTTTTTGGTATGGAGTGGTTGGTGGCTGCCTTTGGCCTTCTTTTGTGTGGCTATTTTGTGTTCTAGTGATTTTCACTTGCTGCATCTTATGTTTCCTTTAGTTGATGGTTTCATTTATGACATGTTTAGTCATTTATGGTTGCTCACCCTAATTTGTCTTGATGACTGTTACTAGTTGGAACTTTTTATTGAGGGCTCCTATCTTGGTTTTGTTGGCTATTTCTGAGTTAATTAGCATGGGTCCGTGCTTGATGGTTGGTTCTAGTTTTCTAGTTTAGAGCTTTGATCGATATTTGGATAACGGTTGTTGTTGGTGTTCTAACTTTATTTTAGCCTCTCTAGGTTATTATGATTAGTCTGTTGTGGTTTTATTTAATGGTTTGGCCGCTAGTCTTGTCGATTACTCTTTGTTTTAATGGTGCGTGATCCAAACTCTATGGATTGCTGGCCTTATATGTTTACTTGTTTCAAGTATGCTGGATATGATGGATTTGATGTTACTCACCTCTTCTCTAGTTGGTAGCATTACATATGATTGTAACCCTTCTTTATGAAGTTTGGATACTCATATGTATTGTTGCCTTAGATGATCCTAACTGACGAGCCTTCTCTTTCTCGCCATCCTTTTCCTCTCCATAGTTATCCTTTTTAGCTATGATTTTTACCTTTGTAGTGTTTTATAGATTTCTTTTACATGTTGGAACTTTATAGAGGGAATGGATATTACTCAGTCAACCTAAGTGTTGTTGTTATGGATCATACTTATCTAACTTTCTCAAAGGAATCATGAACCGCTAACTCATCCTTTTATGATTTTCAGCATTTATTTTAGTCTTACTGTCTTCTTCTCTTATGATTTTAGCTATTTTATTTGCTCTTTATTTTCTTTTAATTTTCTAATGTACTTAGATGAGGGTTTAGCATTTTTAAGTTTCTTATTTCTCTAAGAGCAGTAGAATTTTATAGCTTTACCCCTTTTAAGGACATTGTATCTTTCCTTTTATGGTAATAAAATTCTAACTTTCCCCCACAAAAAACCCTAAACCCTAAATCCTAAACAACTCTAAACAACCCTAAACCCTAAAACCCTAAACCCTAAACCCTAAACATAAACCTTAAACCCTAAATCCTAAATAATAAACACTAAATCTCTAAACCATAAACTAATCCTAAACCCTAAAGCCATTAAACCCTAAACCATAAACCCTAAACCTTAAACCCTAACCCTAAACCTTAAACCCTAAAAGCATAAAACCTATAACCCTAAACCCTAAACCCTAAACCCTAAACCCTAAACCATAAACCTAAACCTTAAACATAATACTAAACCCTAAACCCCAAACCCTAAACCTAAACCTAAACCTAAAACTAAAGTAACTAAATAAATTAAGAAATTAACCTTAACCTTAAATCCTAATAAACTAAACCCAAACCTAAACCCTAAGAATGGGCAAAACCTTAACGACAGGAACATGATCATCAACCAGGCTCAGTGAAGATGTAGCGGTGGAGGCAAAGGCGGAAGTGGCGGTTATCACAATGGTGGTGGGGGATGTAGAGGTGCTAGTGGATACGGAGGTGGTGGTTAGAGCAATGGTGATTATGGAAGAGGGAGGAGCGATGGAGGTTACAGTCAAGGTGGTGGCAAAAGGAGAGATCAGGGATATAATGGTCAAACCAGTTACTTGAGAGGCTAGAGTGGTTCTAATGGGGACTGGAGAAACTAAAGAATGATCAATCTGATCTACTGCTTATAGAACTGTGTCTTTATAGTAGAGATAATTCTAGTTATCTAGGATTTTTATTTTTCTCTATGTGTGATCATTTTTTATCTATGTCGTCACTTATGTCTCAAAAAACTTGGTGTGTGTGGTGTTTATTTTTGAGATATGGGACACCACGCAGATCTTAGGGGGTACTTATTGAAATAATCGGGCATGACATTAAGGAAAGATGCACTATCTTGAAAGATAGAAATCATTACCCTATAATGGACCTAATCACCAAATAAGGACTCTTAAGGCATGATGGGTCTTCGAATGGACCAAAGATCTTTCCCCTACTTTACATGGAAAAGTAAAGTAGCATTTATATTAAGATGGGTTCATTAAGCTCCATATGGAGGCAAGCCTCCATAGTTAAATACATTTTATATTATGTGAATCCCTTAAGAATACTCTCGATTAAACTAGCAATTAAAATCTCTATAGATTTCAAGGCTAGACTATCAAAGGATTAATTGTATTAGAAAATTAAGTGGGAAAACTCAAGGATAAGACTTATTATCGAAGCCAAAGGAAATGAGTAGGGAATGCTCTTGATATTAGGAAACCTATTCCATTTCAACGTATCCTATAATTGGGCTTTATAATTTTGAAATTGAAGAGAAGATCAATTTTTTTAAAGTTGACATTTCATTAGAAAGCTAGGACTTGTAATCCAACAACACAAGATTATGGAGATGCCTACGAGGTGAGGATTTATGCTTGTAGCTTGAAAAAACAACTACCTTGGATCCTAAATATATGTAGCTTTAGCATAAGCCAAAGAACAACCTAAATCTAAGTGAAAATAGGCATATGGTTTTACTCCATAAGAGAGGATAAACCGCCCGACTGCTGGACTTACAACCATCTGGAGTTGCATCCAGCTAACACCTCCTATGCTTTAATTCCAAGAAGTCTGGTCATATGATTTATATGATTAGTTAGGCTATTATTTAAATAAAAATAAACTAAACTAATTAAACCCAATCCCTAAGAGACTAGAGCATGACTGATATGAGCATATGACTTTGTCTAATGTAAAATATTTTCATATTTATTTATTTTGACACATCATTTTGACAAAGGCTTTCATTTTTTGTTACCTACATGCATGATAAAATAAGGTTGTTGGCTAAATCAGTAAGAAAGTGGTGTTTTCCAACACAAAGAATTTTCTCATAGGTCTAGCATTCCCCTATCGTGCAAGGATGGAAATCCCTTATTTTCAAGAGTGAAATAATATGATGTGGATATTGTTGGCCATTCAACATTCATCTAAGGGTTACTAAATCTTTTAGTTATCTTGATTTATGTCTTAGGTTTTATGTGAGGTTATGAATTACTTAAAACTTTAGTTATGAGTTATAGTTAGGCAAAAAGGTTAATTTTTTTCTTAAGAGCCTATCGCATTCAAGGCCACACATTCGAACATCAAACATATAAAGAAACTAAGAAAAGCTTGTCATCCTAATTGCACACTTTAAACACAACATCAAACAAATTTATAGCTAATGTAAAAGTATAATAGACCAATGCGATCGTGCCAAAGAACTCAAAAAGAAAAATGGGTAGCCAAGCTCTACCCTTATACAACTGGTACATAAAATAAATAATTTATAATTTACAAATGATAAATGCTATGGGGGGTCTTCATGTATTCAAGTATCTTCCTTCTTCTTTGACTTGGTTTGCTCCACTTCAAAGGCATCACATGGACCCTCATGATAAAGCCTTCTAGCCAATGCTTATCCTTATCCCCCCATAACACTAATCTAATTCCTAATGTAAAATTACATTAAAAATAGAAAAAGTAAATCTAACTACACCTAGAAGACAAGTGTTAGCTAAAGACACATACAACCCATGCAGTTATATTTATAATTTGGACTTAACACCCTATACATGAGTAACCAAGCCCATCTACCCTAACTTTGATTATGCTTAGGGGCTTAAGCAACCTGCAAAGATAGAATTTATATTTATTTTTAAGCACCCCTTAAACATAATCCCTTACAAAAAAAATGATTAGGCTAATCACAGCCTACCTTCTAGTCTATAAAATATACACCTTAACATCCAGTCTAAAATAATACATCATAAAACAAAACATACATCACACCATGCACCATCCTAACATAAGGCTAGAAGTGGTGACTTAATTCTAATGTGTGTGTTAAGGCTTGTGTGGTATGTCCTAACTAGGCTTTAGAGTTAATATTTTCTAAGTGTAGAAAGATTTAACTTAAAGGTGGTTTCACTTCAAGTGCTTTAATTAATTTGCAAGTTTTAGTTTACATTTTCTTTTGTTTCATGTGACTTACACTTAACAACTAAGTGTTGTAAAGAGAAGAAAAGAGGTTGGCCTTTTTTCATCCCTACCTTAAACCAATCTAAAGCCTATTAATTTGATTTAGTTCTCTTAGTGAATGGCTTATTACACATTTTAGATTAATCCTAAGTTCAGGTTCTCTTTAAATAATTATATTCAATGTGAAAGGCTTCAGAAGATTAATCTAATTGAAATACTATCACATAACACATGCTAAATCATTCCTTTCCAAAGACATGTAACATGCATATGATTAAGTCTTAAGTATACCTACACATACAATATGTTTTAGCATACTTAAATGATGGATGTGAGTATGTACATTTGAAGCTTTATATTTCCCCTTTGATTAAATTATTTTATATTAATTTAAGGCTCTATTTAAATTATTATGCAAAAATACATAGGGATGAAATTAAATACGTATGTGTCATTGTTAACCAAGGAAGTGATGTAATTAAATGACCTCCTTGGGTCTAGCTAAAGCCTCATATTCTTGGGATATCCAGACTATATACCATTACATTCAAACCATATGTAAATTTACATGGATGAACATAAGAAAGAGAGCTCCAAATCACATGATCAATTAATTCAATCACTTGAGGAATTGCAAAAGCATGTATTTATTAAGAAAAAGAAGGATTACCATTCTCTATTTAAATACACACATGTATGTATAAGAGACATAAGCAAGTACAAGCCTTTGTTAAACCTGGGAAGTGAGGTAATCAAATGACCTCCTTAAGGCTAGCTAAAGCCTCATATTCCTAGGATGTCCAGACTATATACCATTTTTCTTAGATATACACATGTATTCATAATTTGGAGAATGAAAATCATGCAAAAATTGATATTTAATTTGATTGATTCATTTAATATTAAAATATATATGAATGAAATCAAATGGAGTACATGCCATTGTTGTTAAACGTGGAAGTGAACTAATCAAATGACCTCCTTCTAACTAAAGCCTCATATTTCCGTGGATGTCCGACTATATACCCATTAACATTCTCACTTACATAAATCAATACATAAATAAATTGAAAGGAGCTTCACTTCTTACAGTTATAATTATGCATCTCTTATGTATTTATAACTAGAATTCATAGCATATGTAACCATTCATTTATAAGCTTTGGAAAATATGTTCAATTTAATAGTGATAACACACATATTATAAATTAAATCAATGCATGCTAGCTTGACATAAAGGAAACCCATTTGACTTAATTAATTTTGAAAAGATGAATGTATGATTTCAAATGACATACAAAATTTAACATGATTGGAATAGAATGAATGAACATAAATATGAAATTTCATTAAATTAAATTAGTTCCTAAGGACAATCAAATCAAATAAAAGCATTTAAAAAAACAACACTTTTTAGTTATCACTTTCAATTTCATATTTGATTTGGTTTGAAGAAATGAGGGAAAGTTTGCTGATCCTAACCGATTCCCATGTTTGTGATTTAATTTGGTTTAATGAAAAGTAATTGAGTTGATTTTATGGGTTAATTAGGATGTACTATGCATTAATTAATTAACCCTTACCATGTTGCCTTAAATTAATTAACCAGGTAATTATGATCCAACATGATACGTACATACATTGGAAATTAAATACAAAATGATCCTAAGAAATGAAAGATGCCTAATGCAATTGGCTCACAATTAGTGATTAATTAAGTTAAGAAACTTAATTAACTACTTTCATGGTTTTCCCACACATGTGGGTTAACCATAATTTCCTTAAATGTCTTTAAGATATTGAACCCCTAAAGATCTACCAATGAATTCATTAATTAAGATTCCATGTGATTATAGTTTCAAATTGATTAATTAAGCAATTTAATTAATGAATTAAACCATCAATTAAACCCAAATTAATCAATTTCCATTCAAGTGAAATGGACTTAGGGAAAAGATTGGGAAAGAGGTCCCAATCTCATTCCCCATGCCCATTCACTATTTCACAATGATTAACAAGCTTAATTAATGATTTTCTTACTATTTAGAATATTAATTAATTGCTTAATTAATTAGAAATTAATTAAGGTTAAGATAATAAGTTTCCCTAATTAAACAAGAAATAAATCCCAAGAAAATTATGGGATGCAGGTCATCCCATTAATCAACCTCAAAAGTTTTAATTAAGCTAATTATCTTTTGAGAGAGTAATTAAGCTAATATTTTTAATTAAACCGAAATTAAGCTTTAATTATTGGTCAAAATTAATTGGGATCAATTTTGATTGAACCTCCTCTTAAATACCATCAAAATAAATATTTACTTGCATTTTTATGATTTTTCTATGATCTGTTATAATTTTCCAAACTTTCAGCTGATTTAAATGATTTTCCATGATTTTTATAAAGTCTAATAATTTATTTTAACTATTTGAACTTCAGAATGCAATATCTCCAAATTCATAAATCCTTTTGACTTGAAATTTTCATGGAAGGTAGATTTTAAACTCAATTTTTATCTTCGAGAATTTCAAGTCAATCTCATGTGTCTTTATGGTTTAATTAATCAAATTTAATTTTACCTAAAGCTTAAATTAAGGTCACAATATTCTATAAAATTTGGGGCTTTTGGATTCATTGGATTCCTCTTGGAAAGATAAATCCAATGAGCCCTGATTTTTAATTTTTAGTTAAGTATTTTGTTTTCTATGTATTTTTTTAATTTTCAAGTGTTTTTAATTAATTTTTAAAAAGCATAAAATCACTACTTTATTACTTAACCTAGTTAGTGCCCAAGCCAATTGCAATTGAATTCATATATCAATCCCAAATCTATATATAAACTCAAATAAATCAAACTTAACCCAAAATCAAGCCAACTAAACCCAATTGGTTCACTTGACCCAAACAGGCCAATTTGACCTATTTTAGCCAAGTTCTAATCCTACCCAAATTGGATTGAACCAAGCTCATCAAAACCTCCCATCATGATTGTTGATCACCCTAGGTTGATCAATTGTCACAAATTAGGCCAAAACAAGTCAACTTCATCATTTGACCAACTCAACCCCTTAACCCATATGAACCCAAACTAGACAAAATTGTAGCCTAAGCCAAATCCCTTGAAACCAATGATTCATACCAAATTAAAATCAATATTTGAATATGACTTGACCTTCAATTGAGACAAACCAAATCCAATTAGCCCTCTTGACCCAAGTTGAACCAGATTGACATAAAAGACCAAATTGGATCAAATCAAAATATAAACCAAATTGATTGCAACCAATGACTCATGTTCATTCCAAATTGATTCTTGAACTTGACCAAAGTCATGATTGGACCCAATTGAACCTAATTGACCTACTTAGCCCAATTTGACCTAAAGGTTCAAGTTGGCCTAAATCAAAACCAAATCCAAATTAATTGAAACCAAAGCCTACAATCATCTTCAATTGGTCAACTAAACCCAAACAAACACCCAACCCAAGCTAATTTGGCCAGTTTGGTCAAATTGGTCAACTTAACCCATTTGACCCAAATGAATTCAAATGAGCCAAAATCAAATATAAGCCAAACTAAATCAAACTAATTGAACCAAAACATCCCAAATGATCATATGAACTTGACCTATCCCTTAGTTTGACACAATTTGGCAAATTGGTCAACTTGACCCAACCTAACCCAATTTGACCTAAATGAGTCAAATTGAGCCAAATCTAACCAAATCAACTCCAATTAACTTAAAATTTGGGCTAACCCACTTTTGGATCATTTTAAATCTGCCTAAGTCAAATCTAATGCCAAATGATCATTCTACCCTTGGGTCAAGGGTATCACATGGGACAAATCACCCATTCCTTGGCCACTTGGTAATCTCCCAATGGTCCACCTAGGCACCTAGGACACTACCCAACCTTACCCAAGGGGTGATTGGGTCAACCATGACCAATGGGAGGTGAAATCACCTCAACCTCTTCATTATAACATTTAAAACCCATAAGACACCCATAATTCCTCCTTGGAAGCCACCTCCACACCTTTAACTAACCAAGCCGAGCCAACTCACCTCCTCGCTTCCACCCATGACTCCCTAAGATGGTCGACGGCCATTAGAAGCTAAACCCGATCCCACCATCTGATCAAGATGAAGGGGGTTATACACCCCCTCATTTTCACTCAAACACATGCACAAAAATCATTCCTTAGAGCCATAGCTACCCAAGATAAGCTATTAAATCTAATCCTTAAGCTTCCATGTTGTTCGATCAAAAATGCCATTCCCATCCATCCCAAATATGACACGCTTTCTCCATCAAACTCAAATTAACTGCATACACCTTCTCTAGGCCTCATTGAGCAAGAATGAATCATCTCCCAATCTTCTTCATCACCGAAGGTGGGACTCCGATCAAATCTGAACTACAAATCATTAGTTCATGGTCTTCTAAGTTAATGTCGAGGAATTGATCCAATTATTGCTCAACAGGGCTTCATCTTTACTAGATGAAGCTTCTTCAATCATTTGAGATGCCGATCTTGAGCTCCGGTGAGGTAAGCTTCCAAAACTAATCCTTAGCCAAAACTAGGTTGGAGATTTTTGAAGAAAACTTGCATCTTGTGTGATCTTGACTGTTGGATCTCCTCTGATCGATGCTATGAAGGTGTGAGATCCTTTTAGAGTTGATTTGAGCTCCAGTAAGGTTGGATCAAGTGAGTAATGGTGGATGGACTCCATTCTCCTCACTCACGTGACGTTAGATCAGGCGGTTGTCATTAAATCCACAAGATCAATCTGATTTAATCCTTTTAAGTTGTGGGATTAATCGTAGCCGCCTGATCTTAGATCAGACAATGGACAAGAAAATGCGTCCACCATCACCACATAGGCACCAAGTCAAATAATTTTTAAGTAGCCAATCTCACGGCACCACATGGAAAGTGCGCCACATGCAATAGGATTAGATGTTAATTAGGCTTAATTAATCATTTTTAAATGCTAAAACTTTTAAAAATCATAAAAATTCATAGAGAAATAAAAAAATATGAATAAATACTCATTTTAATGGTATTTAAGAAGAGAAATAATTAAAAATGATCTTAACTAATTTTGAATAGTAATTAAGGTTTCATTAAGGTTTAATTATTAAATTAATTAGCTTAATTACTTTTTAATTACTTGAGCAATTAATCAAAACTTTTGTGGGTTAATTTAATGGGATGATCGCTGCCACCCATGATTTTCTTGGGATTTATTGCTCACTTAATTAAGAAAATTGACTAATTAAACCTTAAGAATTATTTAATTAAATTTAAGATAATGAATGATTTATTAACCCATGAATAATAATAAATTATTTAATTAAATTTATTAGTCAATGTTCAACAGTAAGTGAACTAAGGAATATGATTGGGTCCCCTTTCCTAAGTTCATTTAACCCTTTTAAAATGAAATTAATTAAGATTTAACAAATTAATTAAATCACTTAATCAAATTGAAATTATAATCACATCGTAATCTTAATTATTTAAATCATGGGGTAGATCTTTAGGTGTTTAATAACCTAAAGGAGTTTAATAAAATTATGGTTAGTCCACATGTGTGGAAAACCATTAGAGTAATTAATTAAGTCTCTTAATCTAGTTAACTATTAATCATGAGCCAATTACATTAGGCCCATTTTATTTCCTAGTATTATTGTAAGTTTATTTTCCATGCATATCTTGTTGGCTCATAATTATTTAGTTAATTACTTTAAGGTGATATAAGTAAGGATATTTAATTCGTTTAATTAAGGGTTCAACTTAATTAACCCATAAAATCAACTTAATTACATTTCTTTAAATTAGATCAAATCACTAATCTGGGAAAGGGTTTAAAACAACAAGTGATGATTTCTCTTTTCCTCTTTAAATCAAATCAAATCCAAAACTTAATTAGAAAAGAAGCATTGATTTGCTTCAAATAATCTTATTTGATTTGATTATCCTAAAGAACTAGTCCGGTTGAATGAATCACATGCTTATATTTGATTGTCCTCTTTCCAATCATGTTAAATTTGGTATGTCATTTGAATTCAGGCATCCATATTTTTAAAATCATGTAAAATAAAATAGATTTCCTTTATGTAAGCTTGCATGTGTTGATTTAATTTAATATATGTGAGGATATTATCTCTATTAAATCCAAATGTATTTTTAAAAAGCTTATAAATGAATAATAATATGTGTTATGATGCTAGTTATAAATAAATAAGAAATGCATGTGCTTATAGCTTAAGTGTATGAATGTTGAGTTCTCTTTCCTCTATTCATGTGTTGATTTATATAAGATTGAATGGTAATGGTTATATAATTTGGACATCCCAGGAACACAAGGCTTTAGCTAACCCTCAGGAGGTCATTTGATTACCTCACTTCCCTCGTTTGTTACTTAGTTGATGAAATTGAAAAGAAGAAATGATGAATCTTCCTTTGCTCATTGTTAAAAAAAAAAACAAAACATAAACCGAAAAAAATAAAAAAAAACCTAAACCTAAACCTCAAAATAAAAAATAAAACCTAAACCTAAAAAATAAAATAAAAATAAAACTAAATTAAAAAATAAACATAAACCTAAACCTAAACATAAAAAATAAACTAAAGTAAATAAACCTAAAATAAATAAACTAAACTAAAATAAAAATAAAGAATAAACTTAAATAAAAATAAAAAATAAAATAAACTAAAATAATTTAAAAATAAACAAAATTAACCTAAACTTATTAGTTTACTTAATTTATAAAAAAAAACCCTAAACCCTAAACCCTAAACCCTAAACCCTAAATCCTAATCCCTAAATCCTAAACCCTAGACCCTAAAACTAACCCTAAACATTAAACCCTAAACTTGCAACCCTAAACCTATATCCTTAAATCCAAAACCCTAAACCCTGAACCCTAAACTCTAACCCAAACCCTAAACCCTAAACCCTAAACCCTAAACCCTAAACCCTAAACCCTAAAATCCTAGACCCTAAGCTCTAAACTAACCCTAAACCCTAAAGCCTAAACCCTATACCCTAAACTAATGCTGAACCCTAAGCTAACCCTAGACCCTAAACCCTAAACCCTAAACCCAAAAAGTCCTAAACCCTAAAGCTTAAACACTAAATCTTAAATTAACCCTAAACCCTAAGCTAACCTGAAACCCTAAACCTAAAAAACCCTAAACCCTAAAGCTTAAAATGTAAACCCTAAATACTAAACCCTAAACCCTAACCCTAAGCCCTAAACCATAAAACCCTAAACCCTAAAAACCTGAAAACCTAAACTTAAACTAAATAAAACCTAAAAATAAAATAAATAAAAAAACCTAATCCTAAATAAAAAAAATTAATACCTAAACAAAAACCTAAACCTAAACTTAAAAATAAATAAAAAATAAAAAAATAAATTAAAGTAAAATAAAGAAAAACTTAAACTAACTAAAAAATAAAATAAACCTAAAAATAAAAAACCTAAATAAAATAAAAACTTAACAAAAAATTAAAATAAAATAAACCTAAAATAAAATAAAATAAAATAAAAACTAAATAAAATCCTAAACCTAAAAAATAAACCTAAAAATAAAACCTACAAATAAATAAAAAATAAAACCTAAACCTAAAAGAAAAATAAAACCTAAACCTAAACCAAAAAAAAACTTAAATCTATAAATAAAACTCAACTAATAAATAAACCTAAACCTAAACCTAAACCTAGACCTAAAAAATAAACTAAAATAAATAATCTAAACTAAAGTAAATAAACCTAAAATTAATAAACTAAACTAAATTAAATTAAAAAATAAACCTAATTTAAAATTAAAAATAAAGTAAACTAAAATAAATAAAATATAAACTAAATATCCTAAATAAACCTAAACGAACATGTTTACTTAATTAAAAAAACCTTAAAACCTAAACCTAGAACCTAAACACTAAAGCCTAAAAAACCCTAAACCCTAAACCCTAAACACTAAACCTTAAAAGGATAAACCCTAAACCCTAATGCTAAACCATAAACCCTAAAAGCCAAACCATAAAGCTAAACATAAAGTCTCTAAATAAATTAAAAAATAAACCTAAACCCTAAAACCAAATAGACCTAAACCATAAGAATAGAACCTGATAAGAACATCACCGTCAACAAGGCTAAGTCTAGATCTGTCTATGGAGGTGAAGGCAGAGGCGGTGGTTATCGTAGTGGTGGTGGGGGATCTAGAGGTGATGGTTGATATGGAGGTGGTGGTCAGAGCAGAGGTGGTTTTGGTGGCAAGAGGAGCGATGGAGGATACAACTGGAGGTGGGAGGGGAGATCGGGATATGATGGATCCCGCTACTCAGAGGCCGGTGGTCATGGGAACTAGAACCATAATAGCCAATCTGACCGCTATGGAACTCTAAAAGAGAGACAGTTCTAGTTATCTCGAGTTTTAATTTACTCTATGCATGCTAAACCTAAAACCAAATAGACCTAAACCTAAACCTAAACCCTAAACCTTAAATTATAAATCCTAAACCCTAAACCCATAAACCCTAAACCCTAAACCTAAACCCTAAAACCTAGCCCAAAAACCCTAAATCTTAAACCCTAACCCTTAGCCTTAAAACATATAACCCTAAACCCCAAACCCTAAACCCTAAATCCGAAACCTGAACTAAATATAACCTAAAAATAAAAATAACATAAACATAAATAAAATAAATAAAATAAAATAAAAACCTAAACTAAAACCTAAACCTTAACCTAAAACTAAAAATAAAATAAAATAAAAAATAAAAACTAAAGTAAAATAAAATAAATAAAAACCTAAACTAAATTAAAAATAAAATAAACCTAAAAATAAAAAACCTAAATAAAATAAAACCCAAATGTGTAATAAAAATAAAATAAAATAAAATAAAATAAAATAAAAACTAATTAAAAAACTAAACCTAAAAAATAAACCTAAAAATAAAAACTAAAAAAATAAAATATAAAACCTAAACACTAAACTAAAAAAAACTAAATCTAAAATAAATAAAATTAAAAAAAACTTAAACCTAAACTAAATAAACGAAACTAAATAAATAAAACTTAAACCAAAACCTAAAATAAACTAAACATAAACACTAAACTAAATAAAATAAAATAAACTAAAAATTAACCTAAACCTAAACTAAAAAATAAAACCTAAAAATAAACCTAAAACAAAACCAAAAAAAATAAAATGAAGAACCTAAACCAAAATTTAAAAATAAAAATAAAACATAAAACCAAAACCTAAATAATAAGATAAAAATAAAACAAAATTAAAAAATAAACATAAACCTAAACCTAAACCTACAAAATAAACTAAAATAAAAAACCTAAACTAAAAGCAATAAACCTAAAATAAAATAAACTAAGTTAAATAAAAAATAGAAAAAAACCTAAATAAAAATAAAAAATAAAATAAACTAAATAAAATTAAACCTATCGGTTTACTTAATTTATAAAAAAACCCAAAACCTAAATCCTAAAACCTAAACCCTAAATCTTAATCCGTAAACCCTAAACCCTTGACCCTAAAACCAATGCTAAACCTTCAACTCTATACCTACAACCCTAAACCCTAAACCCTAACCCTAAATCTAAACCCTAAACCCTAAACCCTAGAACCCTAAAACTAAACCCTAAATCATAAACTAACCCTAAACCCTAAACCCTAAAAACCCTAAACCCTAAAGCCTAAAGCCCAAACCCTAAACCAACCATAAACCTTAAAAACCTAAAAACCTAAACCAAAACTAAATAAAACCTAAAAATAAAATAAATAAATAAACTTTAACCTAAATAAAATAAAATAAAAGTAAAATAAAAACCTAAACTAAAACCTAAACCTAAACCTAAAAATAAGAAAAAAAATAAACTAAACCCTAAACCCTAAACCTTAAAAGCATAAACCCTAAAACCCTAAATGTTAAACCCTAAACCCTAAACTGTAATGCTAAACCCTAAACCCTAAACCCCAAAGCCCTAAACCTAAACCTAAAGTCACTAAATAAATTAAAAACTAAACCTAAACCCTAAAACCTAATAGACCTAAACCTAAACCCTAAGAATGGGCAGAAGCTTGATGGTAGGAACATCACTGTCAATAAGGCTCAGTCTAGATCTGACAGTGGAGGCAAAGGCAGAGGTGGTGGTATCACAGTGGTGGTGAGGGATCTAGAGGTTCTAGTGGATATGGAGGTGGTGGTTAGAGTAGAGGTGGTTATGATGGCGGGAGAAGCGTGGAGGATACAACCGTGGTGGTGACTGAGGGTGAAATCGAGGATATGATGGTGTATCCTGCTATTCGAGAGGTTGTGGTGGTCCTAATGGGAGCTGGAGAAACTGAAGAATGGTCGATCTACTGCTTATGGAACTGTGTATTTACATTACAGATGATTCTAGTTATCTAGGGTTTTAGATTTGCTCTATGCATGCTCATTTTTATCTATGTCGTCACTTATGTCTTAGAAAATTTGGTGTGTTATTTGGTTGATGAAATAAAAAAAAAGAAATGTTGATTCTAAATTTGTTCTCTCTTAGAAAAAAAACCAAAACCTAAACCCTAAACTAAAACCTAAATCCTAAACTAAAAAAAAACTATAACCTAAAATAAAAATAAAATAAAACTAAACCTACACTAAAATTAACTAAACTAAAATAAATAAAACAAAAACCAAAACCTAAAAAAAACTAAACCTAAACCTAAACCTAAACTAAATAAAATTAAATAAACTAAAATTAAACCTAAATGTAAACTAAAAAATAAAACCTAAAAATAAATCTAAAATAAAAACATAAAACCTAAACCTAAAAAAATAAAATAAAAACATAAACATAAACCTAAAAATAAAAAATTAAGCCAAAACCTAAAAAATGAAATAAAAATAAAATAAACCTTAAAATAAACATTAACTTAAACCTAAACGAAAAAAACTATAATAAAAAACATAAACTAAAATAAATAAATCTAATATAAATAAACTAAACTAAATAAAAAAAAGTAAAATAAATAAAAAATAAACTAAATAATCCTAAACTTATTGGTTTACTTAATTTTAAAAAAACCCTAAACCCTAAACCCTAAACCCTAAATCCTAAACCCTAAACCCTAAACCCTAAACCTTAAACTAACCCTAAACCTTAAACCCTAAAACTAACCCTAAACCCTAAACCCTAAACCTACAACGCAAAACCTACAACCCTAAATCCTAAACCCTAAATAATAAACCCTAAACCTAAACCTAAACTTAAACTAACCTAAGTTTAAACCTTAAACTATAAACTCCTAACCTAAACTAAAACTAAACTAAACTTAAATCAGAAACTAAACCCTAAACTAAATCTAACTAAGTTTTAAACCTAAACTTAAACTTAAACTAAACTATATAATTTTAAACTCCTAAAAACTTTAAACCTTGTTATCTTAAACCTAAAACTCTAAACTAAAATCAGAAACTCTAAACTTAAACCTAAAACTCCTAAACTCCTAAATCAAACACTAAAACTATAAACTATACACTATAAACTCTAAAACCTAAACTTTAAACTAAACCTTAAACTTAAATCCCTAACCTTAAATTCAAACTTATACTCCTAAACTCCTTAATATTTAAATAAATTAAAAAATAAACCTAAACCCTAAAACCTAATAAACCTGAACCTGAACATAAACCCTAAGAATGGGTAGAACCTTCATGCTAGAAATAATCTAGATATGGCGGTGGAGGCGATGGCAGAGGTGACAGTTATCATAGTGATGGTGGGGGATCTGAGGTGTTGGTGGATATGGAGGTGGTGGTCAGAGTAGTGGTGGTCATCGAGGTGGGTGAAGCGATGGAGGATACAACTGTAGTGGTGGCGGAGGGAGACATCGAAGATATGAAGGTGGATCCTACTACTCAAGAGGTCGAGTTGGTCCTGATGGGAAATAGAGAAACAGAAGAACGGTTGATCCGATATGATGCTTATGTAGCTGTGTCTTTATATTAGATACTATTCTAATTATATAGGGTTTTTGATTTGCTTTATTTGTGCTCATTTTTGATCTATGTCATCACTTATGTCTTAAAAACCTTGGTGTGTTACTTGGTTGATGAAATTAAAAAGAAGAAATGTTGAATCTAAATTTTTTCTTGTTTAAAAAAGGAAAACCAAAAATACAAAACCCTAAATTAAAACCTAAATCCCAAACTAAAAATAAAAACCTAAACCTAAAATAAAAACATGATAAACCTATACCTACATTAAAATAAACTAAACTAAAATAAATAAAACCTAAACATAAACCTAAACCAAATAAAAAAAATAATCTAAAATGAACTTAAACCTAAACTAAAAAATAAAATATAAAAATAAATCTAAAATTAAAACCTAAAAATTAAACCTAAAAAAATAAAATAAAAACCAAAATCTAAACCCAAAAATAAAAATAAAAATAAAAAATATACATTAAACCAAAAAAATAAAATAAAAATAAAACTAAACTAAATGATAAACATAAACCTAAACCTAAACCAAAAAAATAAATTAAAATAAAAAACCTAAACAAAAATAAATATACTAAACTAAGTAAAAAACAAAAACCTAAACCATAAAAATAAAAAAAAATAAGCCTAAATTTAATGAAAAAAATAAAACCTAACTAAAATGAAAACAAAATTAAAAATAAAAAATAAAACCTTAACCATAAATTAAAAAAAGTATAAACCTAAAATAAACAAAATAAACTTAAACCTAAACCTAAACTTAAACTGAAATAAACTAAACTAAAATAAATAAAACCTAAACCTAAACCTACAATAAACTAAACCTAAACCCTAAACTAAATAAAATAAAATATAATAAAAATAAACATAAATGTAAACTAAAAAAGATAAAACCTAAAAATAAACCTAAAATAAAAACTTAAACCTAAAAAAATAAAATAAAAACCTAAACCGAAACCAAATAATAAAAAATTAAACTTAAACCTAAAAAATAAAACAAAAATAAAATTAAACTAAAAAAATAAACATAAACCTAAACCTTAACCAAAAAATAAACTAAAATAAAATACCTAAAATAAATATACTTAAATAAAAATAAAGAAATAAACCTAAATAAAAAAAACAAATATAAATAAAAATTGAACTAAATTAACCTAATCCTATTAGTTTATTGAATTTACAAAAAAAACCCTAAACACTAAACCCTAAATCCTAAACCCTAACTCCTAAACTCTAAACCCTAAAACCTAAACCTACAACCCTAAGCCCTTAACCCTAAACCCTAAGCCCTAAAAGACCCTAAATGCTAACCCTAAACCCTAAACCCTAAAATCTTAAAGCCTAAATTTACCCTAAACCCTAAACCCAAAAATACTAGATTTGCTATGGCATATAATTCCTCTCTTAATTAACCTTTGCTTAACTCCTTTTTATTTTACTTATGTTTAATTTTCTTGTTTGGAATGTTAGAGGGATTGGCACCCACTCTATTCATAATCGTATTAGACGCTTTGCCGCACTGAATATATTTAATTACTTATTGTTCTGTAGCCTCTTATCCATGCTAATAAAATTAATCATGTTGCTAGAATGATCGACTTCAATAAATTTTTCTCTAATATTATTAATAAGATTTGATGTTATTAGAATAATTTTTTTGAGGTTTCTATTATTGATGATTTTCAACAAGTTGTCAATGCTCAAATATTTTATGATGACTATTGTGTTTTGGGATCTTTTATTTATGCATCTTGTTATAGATCTGGTAGAAATATTCTTTTAAATAATTGAGAAATTTTACTACCTCGGTCAACAAACCTTGGTTTGTGGGTGGTGATTTTGACACTATTTTATTTTCTTCTGAAGTGGTGCCTCTAATATTTATTACATGGAAGATTTTCCAATCTGATCCTTGATTGTAATTTGATTAATATTGGCTTTAAGGGTTCTAATTATACTTGGCAAAACTCTAGACTTTGGCAAAGACGACCTTTTTTTAATAATCAGGATTACTCAAGGGCCTATTACTTCTATTGATCATTTAAGCATAACCTTGTCTGATCATGCTCTACTTTTGGTTTCTATTAAAAATAATTCTAATAGATTACATAAATCCTCTCTTTTTAGATTTCACAACATGTAGATTCAACATATTAGCTTTTTTGATGTTGTGGCTAATAATTGGAAAGCTCCTTTACATCTTCATAATTCATGGGGTTGAGTAGACTTTGGTTTAAACTTAAAAGACTTAAACAAAATTTGGGTTGTTGGAGCAAGCATTATTTAAAAAACCTTTTTAATAATATTAAAGATATGGAAAAAATGGCATGTGATCTTGAAGTCTTTGTTATGTCTGATCCATCTAAGATTAAGGACTTGACTGAGGGAAAAGACAAACTTGTTAACTTCCAAAATATGGAAGAGACTTCTGCCAAGAAGTTGCTAGTAAGCATATTACAGATGGTGATAAGAATAGTAGTTCTTAGCTTGTTTTAGTTAATAAAATGAGAGCTTTAAATAATATTCTAAAACTTAAAGATGATAATGGTGTTAGGATTATGGAGAATAATTATATTATGGAATCGGTTATTAATTACTTTAGAAATATGCTTAGTAAGAGTTGCTCTTATGAAGTTATTCTAAATTGCATTTGATTCCTTCTATTATTACCAATGATGATAATGATTTTCTTACCATTGTGCCTAATGAAGATGAAAATGTTACAAGTCCATAATAGCATGAATATAGATTATGTTGCTTGTCCAGAGGGATTCACTACTCAGTTGCTTCAAAAATGTTGGTTTATTATTAAAAATTATTTGATTGAGGCTGTGGTTTATTTTTTTTGATGTTAATCCTTTTCCTAGATATTTCTCTTGTACTTCTATCAATCTCATACCTAAGAAAGATAATCCAAACTATTGGAGTGATTTTAGACCTATTCATCTTTGCACCTTCTTTAATAAGTTTATTTCAAAATTCTAACCAACGCTTAGTCCTTAATTAATAAAATTATCTCTCTACCAAATTGGTTTTATTGGAGGTAGATCTATTTCTAATAATATTTTACTGGCCGAAGAATTAATTGAAGATCTTGATGCCAAGACTAGAGGTGACAACACAATTTTCAAATTAGATACTACCAAAGCCTTTGATAACATTTCATGGGACTTTCTTTTCTATTTACTAAATTTATTTGGATTTTTTGATAAATTTATTTTTCTTAAAAAAGTATATTAATAATGCTGATTGCTTAATAAGGGAAGACTTGGGTTTCTTTCCATCTTTCCAGGGCTTAAGATAAGGGGATCCTTTATCTCCTGCTTTATTTATCATCATTGTTGAGTACTTATCTAGGAGAATCAATGATTTATTCTTTAACAATCCTAGTATGTACTACAGAACTCTTGGTGGTCTTCCTATTTCCCATTTAAGCTATGTAGATGCTTTCATCATTTTTTGCAAAGCTACAATTCATCATACCAAGCATCTTAAGTATTTTCTAAGTAGATTTGGTAGAGAAAGTGACCTTTCTATCAATGATAACAAAAGCTATTTTATCACTTCCTCTCATATCTCCAATAATAAAATCAATCAAATCCTACATATCATTAATTTTAAGCATTAACATTTACCTTTAAAATACTTGGGTGATGCTTTCTTTAAAGGCTTGAAATGATCCCATCTCTTTGATGAGTTAATTCAAAAAATCTTAAATTAAATTTCTATTTTGGAATTCCATTTTTTTTCCTTTGGTGGAAGGCTCACTATTCTTAAAAGCACTCTCAATTTAATGCCTTTAACTATTATCCCCACTCATACTCTCATCAGAATTGATCGCTTGCTTAATAAATTTTTTGGGGCTCCAATAACTCTACCAAAAGAATTCATTGGACATCTTGGCATAAATGTTGTAGTCCTTTGGGTGAAGGTGCTCTAGGTTGCAAACCTATTCGAAGCTATCACCGCTTTCTCTCATATGCTATGGTGGAATTTTAAAAGGAATTATAGCCTTTGGGCTAATTTTATGATGGAAAAATATTTCCAAGGTAAACACCCTCTTATCTGCTTTATAAAGATGGTGACTCTCCGTTTGGAAAAGCTTTGCTCCATTAAATGGGTTGTAGAATCCTTAATATCTTGGGGTATGAAGTCGGGTACTTCTTTCTTTTGGCAAGACAACTGGATTGGTAATGGCTCCATTGACACCCTTTTATCTACCCACTCTACTTCTACTATCAGAGTTAACTCTTTTTGGATTAATAACAATTGGAATGAAAGTAAACTTGAGAATTATATCCCTATTTCTCTTTTTAACAATTTTAGAAATATCTCCATTTCTTCTAACAAACGTGATCTAATTCTTTATAAGCTTTTTTATAATGTTGATTTTGTTCTTAAAGAGGTTTGGAATTTTATTTGAGTTAAGCAGAACCCCTTGAATGTCTTTATTAAACTTTGGAACTATATCATTCCCATTTTCTATTTGATTTTATCTTGGAGGATTTTCAATAACATTATTCCTGAGGACTCTTTGCTCTGGACTAAAGGGTTTCATTTACCATCAAAATGTTATTGTTGCTTTCATATTGAAAATTTAAATCATGTTTTTGTCAATGGTGTTATTGCTTCTAAATTATGGTTTGGTATGATGATTTATTTAATACCAACTATTTTGATGGTTCTCTTTCTTTATATCAACTTCTTGAAGTTTGTTTCAAAAAACTATGAAAGGCCATATCAAAGTATTAATTGATATTAGCCTTCTCTAGTTCATCCGGATGGTTATAAATGATGCTAAATATTGTGCACTCCTGAGCCATAAAAGGATCCTGACTAGAACTAAAGAAAAAAAATTCATGCTCTGTTTAATGCCAATCTTATTTGTAACATTCAGTTTAGAGTTCATAAATTTGTGGCTAAAAAATTTATTATCATTCTGTCTGACTTGGACCCTTATAAAGGTCCTAGGATTATCCATTGGATGAACCATAAAGATAACTTGACTAAAGTGAATACTGATGGTTTTATAGCATCTAATAAATAAAGCTGTGGTGGTAACCTTATGGATTCTAAAGGTATTGTCATTTGTGCTTTTGCGTATCATCTCAAAGTTTGTTCTGTTATTTTTGCTGAATCGCTATTAATAAAGCTATTGAAACTTGTTTGAATAAAGGTTTTCTCAATCCTGGTTTAAATTTGATGCTCTCTTGCTTCTTGACATGCTTAATTCCAATAGAAATGGGAATCTGAATTTTATCTCTTTAATCATACTAAAAATCTTCTTTCTCAAGTTTTAAAATTTTCTACATCCTTTGTGAAGGTAATGCTTGTGGTGATTTCTTGGCTAATTTAGGTGCTAACTTAACTGAGTTCACTTTATTTGACAACCAAATGTTTCCTAAACTATTAAGAGTCTTGATTAATCTGGATAATACTGGATTGCCTTATCTCATATTATAATTTCTTGGCTTGGTTTCTTTTATGTTAGTTTTTCATGAGCCTTTGCTTTTGTTTGATTTTTGTTAAACCCTCTTTGGGTTGTGGTTATTTTCTTATTTTTACTCTTTGGTTGGAGATGGTTATTACTTTTGGCCTGGTGTTTGTTGCCTGGTGGTTATTGTCATTGCAGCCTGGGTTGATTTGGTTTTTTTGGCCCTGTAGCTACTGTCTGTCTGGCTAGGTTTTTACCACATTTTTTCCTTTGCTATTTTTGATAAGCTCCTATTGGGTTGTGGCTTTGTATGCTATTGTATTTTCCTCTTGTATGGGTTTTACCTTATTTCAGGGATTTTTCCTCACTTACTTTTTTTGGATCTACTATTATGGTGGTTGAATGGATTATTTTGTTGGCTGGCTGGGTTGACTGGCAATGTTGGTTGGTTACTTAGCTAGTTATCTTAACTATTTTTCCTTTATGTTGGTGACACATTTGGGGGATTTGGTCATTTAGCTTTGGCTTCATTTTCAAATTGTAGAGGTTTTTGTTTGGTTGTTACTTTCTCCATCTTGTTGACTGGGGATTAGTGGTCTATTTTGCTGAATTTATTTTGTTTCTTTTGGTTTTGGTTTTGTCCTCTTCTTATTTTAGCCTTCCTCTTTTTGGTTTTGTTTGGTTATTATTCTAGGTTGGCTAGTGGGTTTGTTGGTGGTTGTTATTTTCCTAGGTGTCTTGGTGATTTTGGCTTGATGGCTGCTATTGGTCTTTACATTGACTTGGGTTTTCTGCTGCGGTGGTGGTTGTCAAGGAGACTATGTTGGCTGGCTAGATTAGTTGGTTGTTTCTCTATTGTGTGGTGTTTTGCTAGTTTTCTTCTTTTCCTTGGCTGATGGGGATCTTTCCTTTATTGGTCACTAATGATGAGCTATTCTCTGGTGATCTCCTTATGGATGTTTTACTTAGCTACTTTGGTGGGAGGACTTTTAGTTGTCCTTGGAATATTGGTTGGTAGCCTTTCTCTTTGTTGGTTTTTTTTCTTCTTATTCTTAGCCAATTTGTTGCAGCCTTTGGTTATGCTCGCTGAACCTTTGTTTATCCTTCTAAATTGGGATTTTAGGTTTCTAGTGATTGGTGGCTTCCTTTGGCTTCCTTTTGTGGGTGTTGGCCTTGGTTGTTACCTTGTTCAGGTATGCTGGTGGTGGTTTTGGTGGTGTTATTGCTTGGTTCCATTAGCTTGACCAATGATCTTGCTGTAACTTCTAGGTTGTTGGCTTTATGTGATTGGCCTATTGTGGGTTTTAGTTGGTGGGCTAGTTGCTGAATGGCTACTGGCTAGTTGTTTTCGCTATTTTTTTTGTGCAGGACTAAATCACTATGGATTGCTTGCCTTGGATGGCTATAGGTATCATGTATGCTGGCTATGATGGCTTTGATGCTACTCACCTCGCCTTTGGTTGGTAGCTTTCCATATGACTATAACCTTTCTTATAAAGTTTGATGCTCATATGAATTGTTGCCCATTGAGATGATCTTAACGAGCATGTTCTTTCTTTCTCTTTGCTCTCTTTATCTAGATATGAGTTTTTTCCTTTGCGGTGTTTTTTGCAGAATTCTTTCATAGGTTGGAACTTTACCGTATGCCTAGTCGTTTCTCAGTCACCCCTACTACTGTTATTGTGGACCTTGCTTATCATGCTTTCTCAAACCAATCACGTACTGCTGCTGACTCAACCTTTTTTTTCATGCTCTATTTTGTTTTACTCTGTTACATTTTGCTCTCATTCTTTTTATTTGTTGTTTTTGCTCTTTTGTTTTATTTTCTTCTTCTAATGTACTTAGATGGGGGTCTCTCTTTAGGTTTCTTGTAGCTCTATTAGTGGTAGAATTACGAGCTTTATCTCTTTTAAGGACATGATTTCTTTCCTTTAGGTAATAAAGTTCTAACTTTTTCAAAAAAAAAAATCTCAACCCTAAACCCTAAACCATATAACAAACCCTAAACCCTAAGCTCTAAACCTAAACATTAACCTAAACCCAAACCCTAAACCTAAACCCTAAACCTTAAACCCTAAACCCTAAACTAACTAAACCCAACTTAAAACCTAAACTAAACCTAAACCCTAAACCTAAACCTTAAACTTTAACCCTAAACTCAAAGTTTTAAACATTAAACCTAAATCCTAAACCCAACTAACCTTCACTAAATTTAAATTGTAAACCTAACCCTAAATCCTAAACCCTAAACCTTTTTAAACCTTAAACTTTTGCTCTCATAAAATCTAAAACCTAAACCTAAACTAAACTAAATAACACCTAAAATAAAATAAATAAAAAACTTAAATGTAAACTAACAAACCTAAACTTACATGTGAAAATGACTTTAAATCTTGACTTTTGCCAAAATAAATAAATTAAACTAAAATAAAATAAAAACTAAAACCTAAAAAAATAAACCTAAAAATAAATAGAAAATAAAACCTAAACCCTAAATTAAAAAAAAACCTAAACCTAAAATATAATTAAAATAAACTAAACTAAAATAAATAAAACCTAAACCTAAACCTGAAATAAACTAAATGTAAACCTAAACCTAAACTAAATAAAATAAAATAAACTAAAAATAAACTTAAACCTAAACTAAAAAATAAAATAGAAAAATAAATATAAAATAAAACCTAAACTAAATTTAATAAAACATAAACTTAAACCTAAAAATAAAATAAACTAAAACTTAAAAAAAAAAACTAAACTAAACTAAAAAATTAACCTAAACCTAAACCTAAACCTAAAAAATAAACTAAAATAAAAAACCTAAACAAAAATAAGTAAACTTAAAATTAATAAATTAAACTAAATAAATAAACCTAAATAAAAATTAAAAATAAAATAAACTAAAATAAATACAAAATAATATAAATAAATTAAACCTAAAACCTAAGTTTACTAATTTAAATAAAGAAAAAAATAAATAAATAAAATAAAGAAAAAAAAAAACCCTAATCCCTAAACCTACAACTCTAAACCCTAAACCCTAAAGACTCCAACCCTAGACCCTAAACCCTAAAAGCCAAACCCTAAACCCTAAACCCTAAACCCTAAACACTAAATCCTAAAACCTAAAAACCTAAAAACCTAAACCTAAACTAAATAAAACCTAAACCTAAATAAAATAAAAAATAAAAATAAAAATAAAACCTAAACCTAAACCTAAAACTAAAAATAAAAAAAATAAAAAAAATAAAAAACTAAACTAAATTAAATAAATAAAAACCTAAACTAAACTAAAAAAAATAAAATAAATTGAAAAATTAAAAACCTAAATAAAATAAAAACTAAATGTAAAATATAAATAAATTAAACCTAAAATAAAATAAAATGAAAACTAAATAGTAACCAAAACTTAAAAAATAAACCTAAAAATAAATAAAAAATAAAACTTAAACCCTAAACCAAAAAAAAAAACCTAAATAAACAAATAAACATAAACCTAAACTAAAATAAACTAAACTAAAATAAATAAAACTTAAACCCAAAATGCTAAACCCTAAAACCCTAAACCCTTAACCCGAAACCCATAAAGAAAAATTGAAACTAAACCCTAAACCTAAACCTAAACTAAATAAATAAACTAAAAATAAACTAAACTAAACTAAACCTAAACCTAAACCTAAGCCTAAACCTAAAATAAAATAAAAAATAAACTAAACTAAAGTCAACCTAAACCTAAAATAAAATAAACCTAAAACTAAAATAAATTAAACTAAAATTAAAAATACTTAAATAAACCTAAGTTAAACCTAAACTAAACTAAAACCTAAACCTAAACCTAAACTAAACTTAAAAACCTAAACTAAACTAAAATAAATCTAAACCTAAACTAAACCTAAACCTAAAATAAACCTAATCCTAAACTAAAAATAAACTAAACTAAACTAAATATATAAACTTAACTAAACCTAAACCTAAACTAAACTGAAAAACCTAAACCTAAACCTAAACTAAAAAAAACTAAAAACTAAACTAAATAAACTAAATAAACCTAAACTAAACTAAAAATAAACTTAAACCTAAACTAAACTAAACGTAAACTAAATAAACTAAACTAAAACCTAAACTAAACTAATCTTAACTAAATCTAAACCTAAACCTAAACCTAAACTAGACTAAAAATAAACTAAAATCTAAACCTAAACCTAAATTAAACTAAACCTAAAACTAAACCTATACCTAAACCTAAACTAAACCTAAAATAAAAATAAACTAAATAAACTAAACTAAACTAAACCTAAACCTAAACTAAACTAAAAATAAAACCTAAATAAATTACACTAAACTAAACTAAACCTAAATCATAAACTAAATAAACTAAACTAAAAACCTAAACCTAAACTAAACTAAATAAATAAACTAAAAAAAAAATAAACTAAATAAACTAAAACCTAAACTAAACTAAAAACCTAAACTAAACTAAATAAACTAAATAAATAAATAAACTAACTAACCTAAATAAACTAAACTAATAAAACTAAACCTAGATAAACTAAACTAAATAAACATAAACCTAAACTAAACTAAAAACTAAACTAAACTAAACCTAAACTAAACCAAACTAAACTAAACTAAAACTAAATTAAAAACTAAACTAAAATAAATTAAACTAAATTAAATAGACTAAAAAATAAATCTAAAAACCGAAGCCCAAACCTAAACTAAACTAAACTAAACTAAACTAAACTAAAAATATAAACTAAACTAAACCTAAAAATAAACTAAAATAAACTAAACTAAAAACTAAACTAAACTAAAATAAATAAATAAACTAAACAAAATAAACTAAACTAAAACAAAAATAAACTAACTAAACTAAACCTAAACCCTAAACTAAAATAAAATAAACTAAAAAATTAAAAACCTAAAATAAACTAAACTAAACCTAAATAAATAAATTTAAAATTAAATTAAACTAAAAATAAACCTAAACTAAACAAAACTAAAAACTAAACTAAACTAAAAATAAACTAAATAAAATAAACTAAAAACTAAACTAAATTAAACTAAAAATAAACTAAACTAAACTAAAAACTAAAACTAAAAAATAAAACTAAAACTAAACCTAACCTAAACCTAAACCTAAACTAAATAAATAAACTAAACCTAAAAAAAATTAACTAAACTAAACCTAAACCTAAACTAAACTAAATTAAACTAAAACTAAAAAACCTAAACTAAACTAAATAAAATAAACTAAACTAAACTAAAAATAAAACCTAAATAAAACACTAAACTAAACTAAACCTAAATAAACTAAATAAACTAAACTAAAAACCTAAACCTAAACTAAACTAAATAAATAAACTAAACAAAACTAAAATAAACTAAATAAACTAAAACCTAAACTAAACTAAAAACCTAAACTAAACTAAATAAACTAAACTAAACCTAAACCCTAAACTAAACTAACTAAATAAACTAAACTAATAAAACTAAACCTAGATAAACTAAACTAAATAAACATAAACCTAAACTAAACTAAAAAACTAAACTAAACTAAACTAAACTAAACTAAACTAAACTAAAACTAAATTAAAAACTAAACTAAAATAAATTAAACTAAATTAAATAGACTAAAAAATAAATCTAAAAACCTAAACCCAAACCTAAACTAAACTAAACTAAACTAAAAATATAAACTAAACTAAAACCTAAAAATAAACTAAAATAAACTAAACTAAAAACTAAACTAAACTAAAATAAATAAATAAACTAAACTAAAACTAAAATAAACTAACTAAACTAAACCTAAACCCTAAACTAAAATAAAATGAACTAAAAATTAAATTGAACCTAAAATAAACTAAACTAAACCTAAATAAATAAATTAAAATTAAATTAAACTAAAAATAAACCTAAACTAAACAAAACTAAAAACTAAACTAAACTAAAAATAAACTAAATAAAATAAACTAAAAACTAAACTAAATTAAACTAAAAATAAATTAAACTAAACTAAAAACTAAAACTAAAAAATAAAACTAAAACTAAACCTAAACCTAAACCTAAACCTAAACTAAATAAATAAACTAAACCTAAAAAAATTAACAAACTAAACCTAAACCTAAACTAAACTAAATTAAACTAAAACTAAAAAACCTAAACTAAACTAAATAAAATAAAAACTAAATAAACTAAAAAACAAACTAAACCTAAACTAAAAAACTAAACTAAAACTAAACTAAACTAAAGTAAACCTAAACTAAAAAACCTAAACCTAAAACTAAACTAAAACCTAAACCTAAACCCTAAAAAACCTAAACCTAAACTAAACTAAAACTAAAACTAAACTAAAAAAGTAAACCTAAAAACTAAACTTAAACCTAAACCTAAATAAAAACTAAGCTAAACCTAAACTAAATTAAACTAAAAACCTAAACCTAAACCTAAAAAGTAAACCTAAACCTAAACTAAAAATAAACCTAAACTAAAAAACTAAACCTAAACTAAACTAAAAACCTAAACCTAATCCTAAAAATAAACTAAACCTAAACTAAACTAAACTAAACCTAAACTAAACTAAACTAAACTAAAAAAATATACTAAACTAAACTAAGCTAAACTAAATAAAATAAATAAAATAAAAACTAAAACTAAATTAAACTAAAACCCTAAACCAAAAAAAAAACCTAAACTAAATAAACTAAACATAAATAAACTAAAAAAACTAAAAAAATAAATAAACTAAACTAAATTAAATAAACTAAAAATAAATTAAACTAAACCAAACTAAAAAATAAAGTAAACTAAACCCTAAACTAAATAAACTAAACCCTAAACCTAAAAATAAACTAAAATAAACTAAACTAAACTAAAAAAAATAAATAAACTAAATAAACTAAAAATAAACTAAAGTGCACTAAACTAAAATAAAATAAACTAAAAATAAAACTAAACTAAACTAAAAAATAAAAAATTAACCTAAACTAAACTAAAAACTAAACTAAATAAACTAAAACTAAACTAAAATAAACTAAACTAAACTAAACCTAAACTAAACTAAATTAAATAAACTAAACTAAAAACTAAACCTAAACTAAAAATAAACTAAAATCCTAAACCTAAACTAAAAAACTAAACTAAAAAATAGACCTAAATTAAAGAACTAAAAATAAATTAAACTTAAACTAAAATAATATAAATAAACTAAAAAAATAAACTAAACAAACTTTAAAAATAGAAAATAAACTAAATAAAAACTAAAGTAAAAATAAAAATAAACTAAATAAACCTTAACTAAACTAAACTAAAAACCTAAACCTAAAAAAAACTAAAAAATAAACTAGAGCTAAACTAAACTAAACTAAACTAAAATAAACTAAGCTAAACCTAAACCTAAACTAAACTAAAAAAAAACTAAAAAATAAACCTAAACTAAATAAATTAAACCAAAATAAATTAAAATTGAACTAAAAAATAAACTAAACCTAAAAAATAAAGAACTAAACCTAAACTAAACTAAACTAAACTAAAAAATAAATAAAATAAACTAAACTAAACTAAACTAAAATAAAAATAAACTAAACTAAATTAAATAAACCTATACCCTAAATTGAAACCTAAAAAATAAAACCTAACTAAACCTAAACCTAAACTAAACCTAAATTAAACTAAAACTAAACTAAAATAAATAAACTAAAAATAAACTGAATTAAAAATAAAATAAACTAAATAAACTAAACCTAAACCTAAAAACTAAAGAAACTAAAATAAAAAACTAAACCTAAACTAAATAAACCTAAAGCTAAAAAAATAAACTAAATTAAAAAATTAAAACTAAACCTAAACTAAACCGGAACCCCAAACCTAAAATGAACCTAAACCTAAATAAACTAAAAACTAAAGTAAAATTTTAAACTTAACTAAAGTAAACCTAAACCTAAACTAAACTTAAACTAAACTTAACTAAATAAAAAAAATAAACCTAAACTTAAAAACTAAACCTAAACTAAAATAAACTAAAACTAAATATACTAAATAAAAAACTAAACCTAAACCTAATCTGAAACCTAAACCCAAAAACACCTACTCCCTCCTCCTCCCTCCTCCTTGTGGCGCTCTGGTTATTTCATTTTTCCCTCTTTGGAGCTTCTATTTTTCTTGCAATTTGGTGATTTTTCTCCACTCCTTGCGGTGTTCCAATCATTTTTTGTTGCTTATCTTTGCTCTGGCTGCACGTGTGATGTTGCTATAGTCATCGTTGATGGTAGCTTATCCATTGGTCATTCAGTCATTTTCGTTACGGATGCGATGGCTAGGGCATCAAATTTTATGGGATTTCTGGAATCGAAAGCACCTGCTGTTGTGCTTGTTGTTAAATCCTTTAAAGATGCTCTTTCTTGTAAGAACCTTTCCCCTTCTGATTCAGTGAATTTGATATCGACTTTGGCTTGTGGAATCCCTACGATCATGTGCTTGGATCTTGATGTTGAGAAGCTAGCTAAGCCGTATGAATTTACTTTGGTTGGCAAATTTGCATTGCGACATCCAAATTTTGATAATATTCGCTCTTTTTTTTACAATCTTAAACTCTCTGGTGCTTTCTCTATTGGTTTGATCGATCATAGACATGTTTTGATTCAACTTACAAATAATTTAGACTACTCAAGGGTTTTCTCTCATCATTCATACCTTATTTTCAATTGTCAAATGCATCTTTTAAAGTTGTCTCCTCTTTTTGATATAAAAGAGGAATCACCGATTGTTTCTGTTTGGTTGGATTTTTTGAATATGAGGATTCACTTTGTTAATCACCAGGTTCTATTTGCTGTTGGAGCTCTTTTTGGTTGGCCTCTTCAAATTGATTAGGCCACTACTATGAGATCCTGTTCATCTGTTGCTCGTATACTGGTTGAACTTGATATTTCTAAAAAATTGGTTTAGAGAAGTTTGGTTATTTTGAAAAAGTTGAATTTGAAAACTTTCCAATTTTTTGTTCGCACTGTAAAATTCATGGGCATGATAATTCTGAGTGCTTTGTTCTTCACCCACAACTTAAAAAGAAAAACTCAATGATCCTAATTCTACTAATCCAAATGATAAAGTTAATAAACCTATTTCTGTGGCTAAACCTAACCCAAATGGAAATGCTTTTTCTACTTCATTGGAATTCAATGAAGTGCTTAATGTTGATACTCCCAATACTCAATCTAATGAGGTCAAAGATATTATTAATGTTGAATATGATGGTTTGTCAATCAATCCTTCTCTACATGATAACTTGCCTTCTCATGATAACTCAAATGTTCAAGAGCCTAACATCTCTTTGCCTCTTGTTAATGCTGAGCATGAGAATGAGCATGTGGATTTTAATGGTAATTTACATGAAATTTTGAAGACGGTTGAAAATCAGGAGCAAAATTTTGAATCTGATACTACTATTTGTGCTCTTAATTGTATTACTACCTCTCCTTCTCCTAATCCCATGATTGACATTCATTCTAATCCTCATTTTTAGCTTAATCCTGAGATTGAAGAAGTGGAAGTTGTGATTGAAAATGTTTTGGCTGATTCTGATCCTATTCTTAACACCTATAATCAGTCTCTTTCAGATGGTGATACATTGGATAAAAATAGGGCTTTCCAAATTGTTCTAAAAAAGGAATCTTTTAAAGCAAAAATATTTTCACATAACTTAACTAGATCTACTAGATCTGGTTCTTCATCTCATAAATAATGTCTTTTTGACATTGGAATGGTTGCTCTCTTTCTAATGATTTTACTTACTTATTTTCCTTTATTTTTGATTTTATTATTTGGAATGTTTGTGGAATTGGAACCTCACTATCAGTAATCATGTTAGAAGTCTTTATCATATTAATAATATATTCTTACTTGTGGTCATTGAACCTATCATAAATGCTTCTAAGATCTATCATGTTACTAGAATGCTCAATTTTAATACCTTTTTCTCTAATATCAGTAATAAAATTTGGTGGTTTTGGAACAATCTAGTTAATGTTTCCATTTTAGATGATCTCCAACATGTTATTAATATCCATATCTCATGTGGTGAATTTTCTACTTTAGGCTCTTTTGTTTATGCTTCCGGTAATAGAGATGGTAGGAACATCCTTTAGGACAATTTAAGAAGTTCTGCTTTAACATTTAATAAACCATCATTGGTTGGGGGTAACTTCAACACTATCCTTTCTTCCTCTGAAAGAAGGGGTGGTTGATCTCCTAATATTAATTCTATGGAAGAATTCTCTAATATGATTCTTGATTGCAACCTTATTTTCATTGGTTTTTCTAGTCCTAATTACACTTGGCATAACTCTAAACTTTGGCAATGCCTTGATAGAATCCTTTTTTACTCTCATTGGATTAATCAATGGCCTCTTACCTCTATTGAACATTTGAGTAGAACTTTGTCGGATCATGCTCCTCTTTTGATTTCAGTTAAAAATAACTCTAAAATATTATCCTCCTCCTCCTTTTTTAGATTTCAAAATATGTGGATTCAATGCCTTGATTTTTTAAAGTTGTTACTACCAATTGGGTTGACCCCCTACACCCTGACAATTCTATTAGGGGCATGATCAGATTCTGGTTTAAACTTATAAGGCTTAAACCAAACCAAACCTGGTTTGGTGAAACAAGCATTGTTTTAAAAATCTCTTTGCTAATATCAAAAATATGGAGCTTTTGGTTTGTAGTCTTGAAAATGTTATTTTGACTGACTCTTCTAAGCAAAAGGACTTGAATGAAGCCAAAGATAATTTGGTTAACTATCAGACTATGGAAAAAACTTATTGGCAGTAAAAGGCTGCTAGTAAGCATACTACTGATGGGGATAGAAATACAAGGTATTTTCATGCTTTATTCAATAAAAAGAAAGCTTTAAACTCTATCCAAAAAATTAAAAGTAATACAGGAGATTGGATCACTGACAATAATGAGATTAAAACATCTATTATTAATCACTTTAGAAATATTCTTAACAAGAGCCACACTTTAGATGCTATTTCTAGCTACCATTTGATCCCCTCAATCATTACCAGTGATGACAATCATTTGCTTACTAGGTTGCCTACGAAAGAGGAGATTGGTAAAATTCTTAATAACATGAATACTGATTTGTTACTAGTCTGAAAGGTTATACAACATAATTTTTTTGGCATTATTGGCCTATAATTAAGTATGATCTAGTTGATGTTGTTATTGATTTTTTTACTCGTAATTCTCTCCCTAGATATTTTTCTAGTACTTCCATTATCCTTATACCTAAAATTGATAATCTTGAATCTGATTGCTAAAATGCTTGCCAATAGACTTAGTCCTCTTCCTCAAAAAATTATCTCCCTCAACCAAACTGGTTTCGTTAGAGGTAAAGCTATATCTGATAATATTCTTCTTGCTGAAGAGCTGATCCATGATTTGGATGCTCCTAATAGAGGTGGTAACATCCTATTTAAATTAGATATTTCTAAAGCATTTGAAAACATCTCTTGGGATTTCCTTTTACACATTCTTCATTTGTTTGGATTTTCTGAAAGCTTCATCTACCTAATTAAAAATTGTATTAGCAATCCTTGCTTTTTTGTTATTCTTAATGGTGAGGCCTTAGGTTTTTTCCCTTCTTCTCATGGTTTGAGACAAGGTGGCCCCTTGTCCCCATCCCTTTTTATTATTGCTGTGGAATATCTTTTTAGGAGCTTAAACAATCTTTTTAACAATAATCATAACATGTATTTTAGAACTCTTGGTGGTATACCTGTCTCTTATCTTAATTTTATAGATGATTTCATTATTTTTTGTAATGCTTCCATCCATCACATTAAATGCATTAAGAATTTCTTAAATAACTGTGGTAATGAAAGTGGTCCTCTGATCAATGAAAGTAAAAGTTATTTCATTACCTCTTCTAAAATCTCCAGCAACAAAATCAATCAAATCTTGAGAATCACTAATTTTAAACAACAACAATTCGCTATCAAATATCTAGGTGCTCCTCTATACAAAGGTCAAAAAGATCACATCTCTTTGATGATCTAATCTAATAAATTTTTTGTTTGGGAATTTCACTTACTTTCCTTTGGTGGTAGGCTTACTTTGCTCAAGAGTACCCTTAATTCCATGCCTCTATATCTTATTCAAACCATCATCCCTAATAATTATACCTTAAATAGAATACAACATCTCCTTAATAAATTTTTTTGTTGCTCTAACAATTCTATTAAAAGGATGCATTGGACTTCTTGGTATAAAAGTTGTGGCACCCTTGCTGAGGGTGGTCTTGGCTGTAAGTCTATTCATGAAGCTATTACTGCTTTCTCTCATAAACTTTGGTGGAATTTCAGGAGCAATAATAGTCTTCGGGCCAATTTCATGACTGCCAAATATTGCCAAGGTAAGCACCCTCTTACTTGTCCTTAGAAAGTGGGTGACTCCCCAGTTTGGAAAAGACTTTGCTCCATCAAAGGGGAAGCTGAATCCCTTATTTCTTGGGGAGTTAACTCTGGATCTTCTTTTTTTAGCAAGATAACTAGATTGGCAGTGGTTGTATTGATGATTTCCTTTCTACTCATTCTACTGTTGTTATTAACATGAACTCCTTTTGGAATAATAATAATTGGAAAAATAGTAAACTCACTGATTATATTCCTATTTCTCTTTTGGATAAATTCACTAACATTCCTATCATTTCTAACAAGCCTAATCATATTTTCTTTAAGCTATCTCATAATGGTGAATTTATTCTTAAAGAGGTCTGGAATTATAGTAAAGAAGCCCATGGTTTCTATAATGTGTTTTTTTTAAATTTGGAATAACATTATCCTTATCTCTTACTCTATCCTTATTTGGAGAATTCTAAAAATTTCATTCCTATTGACTCTTTGATGTGGGGTAAAGGCTTTCAGTTACCTTCCAAATGATATTGCTATTTTTACATTGAAAATGTGAATCATGTTTTTGTCAATGGAGCTATTGCCTCCAAATTGTGGGTTTGGTATGATGAACTTTTCAATATTAACCATTTTCATGGTTGTTTATCCTTATATCAACTTCTTGATGTCTGTTTTCATAAAACTGTGAAAGGTCACATTAAAGTAATTATTGCCATCTCTCTTATATGGTTCATATGGATAGACAGAAGTGATGCCAAACATCATGGTATCCCTATGAACCACAAGAAGATTATTGCTAGAACTAAAGAAAAGAATCAGTGCTTTATTTATTGCTAGCTTAATTACTAACAACCACTTTAAAGGGTGCAAATTTGTAACCAACGGGGTCTTAGCTTGGAGGTCCCCAACTGAAATAAGCTTATCTGGAGAAAGCCTCTTCTCATTTTGCTTTTGTTCTCATGCTTTTAATGTATTGTATTTTGCATAAAAGCTTGCCTTTAAAGCAAAGGTTATTTTGTTGTTTAAGTGATGCAAAAGTTAGAGATGGTGGACATATTTATACTATTCATAGGTGGGAGATTTCTACCTCCTTTAATCACTCACATTTGGCATGAAGGAAATGCTTGTGTGACTATCTTGCCAATAGGTAGATTAGATGTGCTCACCTTTCTTGATAATTTTAGTCTTCCTAAACATTTGCATGGATTGGTTAATTTGGATAACTCTAGATTACCTTACCTCAAAAATTAAGTTACATTATTCTATTTTCTACTCGGTTTACTATTTGCTTTGTCTATATTTTCCTCTTTCTATTTTCCTTGATTTGCACCGCCTTCTCGCTTTTATTGAACTTATCTGCATTTTGTGGTTATCTGTTACGGTGGTATTTGGCTTTTAGCCTCATCTATTGGTTACCGCTATTTGTCCTTTAACATGTTGGGCTCTAATTTTATTTCTTGATAGCCTCCTTACATGGGACTATTTTTATTTCATTGGACCTGCTAGGATTTGTAACTCAATTTATTAACCCTCATGGATAGATCGATTTTACCGATTATGTTCAATGGTTCTCTTTCTCTTTTTAATATTGTGATTACTGTTATTTCCTTGCACAGTTGGGATTTCTTTTGGTCTCCTTTTCCCATATTTTTGCTATTATTGTTTGCCTATCAGTTGGGCTGTCTTCCCTCTTTATGATGGATTTTTTGGCTATTTATATTTTGAGTCCTATCATGGCTCATTTCTATAATGACACTGCCTACCTTCTCCCCTGTAGTTGGTTACCTTATTTGATTTGTTGTTTTGTCTATCGGATGAATGGTTTATCGGGTTATTTTGTTCAACAGGCTGATTATTACTGTTGGATTTCTTCCTGCCTTTTTGTTCTGTTGATTGCCATTCGGTTAGCCTCACTACCTGTTCTTTTGCTATATGGGTTTATCTGTTGGCTAAGATTACTCTTGGCTCTATTAAACATGTATAATTATTATTGTGATCTAGCTATTAATAGGTGGATGTTAACACTTGGGTTGTTGCTCCTTATTGGCTTTCATCACTATGGTGGTGTTTTCCTTGCCATGATGATTAATCTATTTAGGGGTTTGTGTTGGCTGTTCATTCACATGCTATGTTGGAATACTTAGGTGGTGCTTATCTTTCAAAGGGTGGGGGGGGGATCATTTTTCCATGGTGAATAGTGTTTCCTTTTCTTATAGTGTATTTTGCTATTGTTTGTTATCCAGGTATCAAAGATCAAATGATTTTCATCTAGTGGCAGCTGCTTTCCCCCAGGTATGTAGGCTATGATGGTTGGGATGATTGCTCTCATAACTTGGCAGGTAGTACCACTTGTCATGTAACCCTTCCTTTGAAGTTTGGATGCTCAAGTTTGCAGCTGCCCAATTCTTGTGTGACTGAGCCTGAGCCTTTCTTCACACACTTCTCTAAATTTCTCTCAGTCTCCTTTGTTTTATCAATTAATTTTTCTTGTAATTTTGTACCTATGCTAATTCCTTTCTCTAGTTGTTCGCAGGTTCTGTGCTGCTTCCTTGCAGGTTCCTTCTCTGGTGGTGGCATATGCTTCTCTTATCTTCACAAGTTATTGCTGAAGGTTGTCCTCTGGCTTTTTCTTTTTGTTACTTTTGTATCTCTTACTATTTTTTTGTTCTCTTTTATTTTTCCATCTTTTTTATGGTTGTACTTATATAGGGGATTCACTCTCTAGGCTTATTGTACCTCTTTGAGCAGTAGTTCTTGAGTTTATCCCCACTTAAGGACATTGTAACCCCTTTTTATGGCAATAAAATTCCCTTACATGGGGTTCCCTAAAAAAACCCTAAACCCTAAACCCTAAACCCTAAACCCTAAACTCGAAACCCTAAACCTAAACTAAATAAAACATAAAAATAAAATAAATAAATAAACCTAAACGTAAATAAAATAAAAATAAAAAATAAAATTAAAAACCTTAACTAAAACTTAAACTTAAACCTAAACCTAAACCTAAAAATAAAATAAAATAAAATAAAAAATAAAATAAAATAAAATAAATAAAACCTAAACTAAAATAAAAAAAAAGAAACCTAAAATAAAAAAACTAAATAAAATAAAACCTAAATATAAAATAAAATAAATTAAACCTAAAAAATAAAATAAAATAATAACTAAATAAAACCAAAAATAAATAAAATAAAACCTAAACCCAAAAAAAAAAAAACCTAAAAATAGATAAAATAAAATAAACTAAGCTATACTAAAATAAACAAAACTAAAATAAATAAAACCTAAACCTAAACCTAAAAAACTAAACCTAAATCCTAAACTAAATAAAATAAAATAAAACTAAAAATAAACTTATACACCTAAAAAAAACCTAAAATAAATAGACTAAACTTAAAAAGATAAAATCAAAACCTAAGCCTAAAAGAAAAAATTAAACTTAAACCTCAAAAATAAAATAAAAATAAAACTAAACTAAAAAAAACATAAACCTAAACCTAAACAAAAGTAAACTAAAATCAAAAGAACAAATTTAAATAAATAAACCTAAAATAAATAAATAAACAAAATAAAAATATAAAATAAAATAAACAAAAATAAATAAAAAATAAACTAAATAAACTAAATAAACCTAAACTATCGGTAAACTTAATTTTTTAAAAAAACCCTAAACCATAAACCTTAAAAAACCCTAAACCCTAAACCCTAAACCATATACCCTAAATAAAATAAACATGAAATAAAATAAATGATAAACTAAATAAAAAATGAAGCCTAAATAATAAACCTAAAAATATATAAAAATATAAAACCTAAACCCTAAACTAAAAAAAAACCTAAACCTAAAATGAAAATAAAATAAACCTAAAACTAAACTAAAATAAATAAAACTACACCTAAACCTAAAATAAACTAAACCTAAACAATAAAAAAAATAAATTAAAATAAACTAAAAATAAACCAAAACTTAAACTAAAAAATAAAACTTAAATAAACGTAAAATAAAAAGATAAAACCTAAACCTAAAAAAATAAAATAAAAACCTAAATCTAAACCTAAAAATTAGAAGAAAACCTAAACTGAAAAAATAAAATAAAAATAAAACTAAACTAAAAAATAAACATAAACCAAAAGCTATTCCTAAAAAATAAACTATAATAAAAATCCTAAACTAAATTAAATAAACATAAATTAAATAAACTAAACTAAATTAAAATAAAATATAAACTTAAATAAAAATCTAAAATAAACTAAATAAACTAAACTAACTTACTTTTAATTTTAAAAAAACTCTAAATCGTGAACCCTAAACCCTAAACACTAAATCCTAAACCCTAAACCCTAAACCCTAAACTTAAAATAAAATAAAATAAAAAATAAAATAAAAATTTAACCTAAAAAATAAATCTAAAATGAAACCTAAAATTAAAGAAAAAATAAAACATAAACCCTAAACTAAAAAGAAACTAAACCTAAAATAGAAATCAAATAAACAAAATAAAATAAACCTAATCCTAAACTAAATAAAATAAACTAAAATAAATAAAACCTACACCTAAAGCTAAAATAAACTAAACCTAAACCTTAAACTAAATAAAATAAAATACAGTAAAAATAAACTTAAACATAAACTAAAAAATAAAACCTAAAAATAAACCTAAAATATAAACCCTAAACCTAAACCTAAAAATATAATAATAAAGACCTCAACCTAAACCCAAAATTAAAATTAAAACATTAAAAATAAAATAAAAATAATACTAAACTAAAATAAAAACATAGACCTAAACCTAAACCTAAAAAATAAAATAAAAATAAATAAATAAAAACCTAAACAAAAACTTAAACCTAAACCTAAAACAAAAAAAAAAAAACTAAACTAAAAAAAAACCTAAACTAAACTAAAAATAATAAACCTAAAATTTAAAAACCTAAATAAAATAAAACCTAAAGGAAAAATAAAAATAAAATAAACCTAAAATAAAATAAAAATACTTAAACTTAAAAACATAAAATACAAATCTAAACCTAAACCTAAAAAAAAGAAAATCCTAAACATAAAAAATAAAATAAAAATAAAACTAAACTAGAAAATATACATAAATCTAAACCTAAACCTATAAATTAAACTAAAATAAAAAAACTTAAACTAAAATAAATAAATCTAAAATAAATACACTAAACTAAATAAAAATAAAAAATAAACCTAAAAAAATAAAAAATAAAATAAACTAAAATAAATTAATAATAAACTAAATAAACCTAAAGCTACCGGTTTACTTAATTTAAAAAAAGCCCTAAACCCTAAACCCTAATCCCTAAAACAAACCCTAAACCCTCAACCCTCTAAACCTTAAACTAACCCTAAACCCTAAACCCTAAAATAGATTAAACCTAAAATAAAATTAATTATGAACTAAATAAAATCTTAAACCTAAATAATAAAACTAAAAATAAAGCATAAAAATAAATTAAAAAACAAACCTAAACTAAAAAAATTAAACCTAAAATAAAATATAAAATAAATAAACCTAAGTAAATAAATAAACTAAATAACCAAATAAAAAGAAAAATATCTTTATAAAACTAAACAAATAAACCTAAAAAAATAAAAACCTAAAATAAACCTAAAACCTAAACATAAAAAAATAAAATAAAAACCTAAACCGAAACATAAAAATTTAAAATAAATCATAAACCTAAAAAATAAAATAAAATAAAAATAAAACTAAACTAAAAAATAAACATAAACCTAAACCTAAAAAATAAACTATAATAGAAAAACCTAAAACAAAATAAAAAAAACATAAATAAATAAACTAAACTAAGTAAACCTAGACATACCGGTTTACTTAACTTTAAAAAAAATACTAAACCGTAAACCCTAAACCTTTAACACTAAATCCTCAACCCACAAACCCTAAAAAAAAAATAAAATAAAATAAAACTAAATAAAATCTTAAATCTAAAAATAAACCTAAAAATAAAACCTAAAAGTAAATAAAAAAATAAAACATAAACCCTTAACTAATAAAACCTAAACCTAAAATAAAAAAAATACAACAACAACAATAACAATAAAGCCTTTATCCCACTAAGTGGGTCATACATGAATCCTTAGTCCCATTGTGTCATGTGTCAAATTCTCATTTAATTCTAAGGTCATTTTTATACATCTTAACCAAGTCTTTTATGTCTACCTCTACCTTTTCTTAAAGGCAAATCTAATGAATCTACTTTGCTTGTAGGGTCATCAGACGGTAGGCGCTTTATGTGGCCAAACCATCTAAGGTGACTCTCTGTAATCTTATCTGCCACTAGAGCTACTCTAACTTTTTCTCGAACATACTAATTTCATAATTTATATCTAATTGTAAAGCCACTCATCCACCTAAGCATCCTCATCTCTGTAACACTTAAATTAGTCTTATGCTTCTCTTTTATTGGCCAACATTCTGCACCATAAGTCATTGTAGGTCTTACCACCATCTTATAAAATTATCCCTTAGGTTTAAGTGGAACTTTTCTATCACAGGCGGATTCATTCCTCGACTTCAACCATCCAACTTGAATTCTAATAATAACATCTCCATCTATGTCACCATCATTTTGAACAATAGAGCCTAAATATCTGAATCGCTTACTCTTATTAATGAGTTGTTCACCTAATGTCACAACACTACCTCTAGAACTTCTACAACTAAAATTACACTCCATATATTTAAATTAAAACCTTTAGACTCTAATGTTGACCTCCATAATTCAAGTTTCTCTTAGACTACCTCTCTAATCTTATCAACAAGAAAATGTCATCAAAAGCATACACTAAGGTACATCTTCCTATAAATGCTTAGTAAGAACATCCATAACTAAAGCAAAAGATAAGGGCTTAAAGTTGATCCTTGATGTAATTCAACTAAAATAGGAAAATATTTTGTCAATCCTTCTTGTGTTTGGACACAAGTAATATAATATACATACTTAATGACTTGAATATAACAAATATTAACTCCTTTTGTTCTATAACTCTCAAAGAACATCTCTTTAAACTTTATCATGCTTTCTCTAAATTAATAAATATCATATGCAGATCCTCCTTACTTTCTCTATACTTCTCCATCAAACCTCTTAACAAATGTATACCATCCATAGTAGATCTACCTGGCATGAAACCAAACAAATGTTTGTATCACATCATAAACTCAATTACTCTCTCCCATAATTTTAATGTATGACACATTAACTTAATTCATCTATAATTTGCACACTCTTATGCATCTTAAATATAGGAACCAACAAACTCTTCCTCCACTCATCATCTCTTTAGTCTTTAAAATAACCTTAAAAGATTTGTAAGCCATGAAATTCCTTGATCTCCTAAATATTTCCACACTTCTATTGGAATATCATCGTCTTCTTGTTTTCCACATTTCATTTTCTTTAAAGCTTCTCTAACTTTAGATTTACTAATCGATGATAAAACAAAATTCTCTTTTGTTTAGGGTATTAAGGTTGCTAAAATCAATCATAATTTTTTTCCTTCATTGAAAAGTATATCAAAATATCTCATCCACCTATTTTCAATATAAAAAGCACTTTATTATTTTCATCCTTAATACACCTCACTTGAACTAAGTCTTTACTTTTCCTATCTCTTTAGTTGGTAAATTATACATACATCTTTCACCTTCTTTGGTATCTAATCTTTTGTATAAATCACTAAAAGCAAAATTTTTTTGCATTATATATTACTTTCATAGAATCATGCCACTTTATATCTTTCTAAATTCTCAGTTTTTATCAAAACCAAATTTTATAACAATGCTTCTTAGTTATCTTTTCTTGCACACACTGACTCCACCACGAACTATTTCTATTAAAAGAAGGTTTTCCTTTAGATTCTCCAAGCACATTTTTAGCAACTTGCTTAATTTCACTTGCTATTTTTTTCCGCATAACATTAGCTTCCTTATGAACATCCGAAATTCTAAGCTCCTTTAGCATGCTCTTAAAAATATTTTAATTTGTGTTCTTTAAGTGTCCCAATCTAATCCTAGGATAATAATTTGATTTATTTTTCTATTACAATCTTTCATCTTAAAATCTAAAATAAAATCGATGTTGGGTACTTAAACTTTCACTTGGAATGACCTTACAATCTTTACAATCTAAACAATATATTTTTCTTATCAGAAAATAATCAATCTGTGTTTTACTAGATCCATTTTTATAAGTAATAATATGTTAATCTCTTTTCTTAAATAAAGTATTAGCAACTACAAAATTATAAGCTAAAGAAAAATCTAATATACTCCTACCTTCTTCATTAGTCACTCTAAATCCATAACCACCATGAATACTTTTAAAATCTTCTACCACTCTACCAACATGTCCATTTAAATCTCCTCCAATAAATACTTTTTCTTTAAGAGGTATCTTTGTATTAATCCTCTAATTCATTCCAAAATTTTCTTTTGAGCTTACATCCAAACCTACTTGAGGGCATAAACACTTATAACATTGATAATCTTAGTATCAACAATAATCTTTAAAGCTATAATTCTATCTCCACATCATTAATATTTATAACATTATCCTCCAAACTTTTATCTATAATCACACCTATACCATTTCTAGTTCGACTTCTACTTGAATACCAAAGTTAAAAACATAAACTATCAATCTCCTTGGCCTTCTCCCCAACCCAATTAGTTTCTTGAACACATAAAATATTTATTATTCTATGAACCATAATATCTATTATTTCCATTAATTTACCTGTTATAGTTAAACCTAAAATAAAAATAAAAATAAACAAAATAAAATAAACTTAAAACTAAACTAAATTAAATAAAACCTACACCAAAAGCTAAAATAAACTAAACCTGAATCTTAAACTAAATAAAATAAAATAAACTAAAAATAAACCTAAACCTAAACTAAAAAATAAAACTTAAAAATAAATTAAAGAAAACCTAAAAGCTAAACCTAAAAAAATAAAATAAAACCTAAACATAAACTTGAAAATTAAAATAAAACCTAAACTTAAAAAAAAAAAAAAAAAAAAAAAAAAAAAATAAAATAAATAAAATAAACCTAAAAAAAAATAAAATAAAACTATAAACTAAAAAAAATTAAAATAAATAAACTAAACTAAATAAAATAAAATAAATAAATAAAATAAACTAAATAAAAATAAAATATAAAAAATAAAAATAAATAATTAAATAAACTAAATAAACATAAACCCTATTATTTAATTTAAGAAAACCCTAAACCATAAACCCTAAACACTAAATCCTAAACCTTAAACCCTAAACACTAAACCTTCAAAAAAAAAAAAATAATAAAAACTAAATAAACACCTAAACTTGAAAAATAAACCTAAAAATAAAACCTAAAAGTAAATGAAAAATAAAGCATAAAAATAAACCTAAAATAAGAACCAATAACATAAACCTAAAAAATAAAATAAAAATAAAACTCAACTAAAAAATAAATCTAAAGCTAAACCTATAAAATAAACTAAAATAAAACCTAAACTAAGATAAATAAATATAGAAACTAAGATAAATATAAAATAAAATATAAACCTAAATAAAATAAAAAGAGTAAATTAAAATAAATATAAAATAAATTATAATAAATAAACCTAAAATTATCGGTTTACTTAATTTAATAAAAAAGAAAACCACCTAAATCCTAAACTCTAAACCCTAAACCTTAAACCAATCTGACCTACCTCCCTAAACCCTACACCAAACCCTAACCCTAAACCCTAAACCCTAAAATAAACCCACAAACCTAAACTAAACTAAACCTTAGCAAACTCAAAACCTTAAACACCAAACCTAAACCTAAACCTAAAGTAACTTAATAAAAAAAGAAACATAAACCTAAAACCTGATAAACCTAAGCCCTAAGAATGGGCAGAACTATGACAGAATGAACATCACCGATCAGACTGCTGCAGATCTTATGGTAGAGAAGCGGTGGCGGTTATCGTAGTGGTGGTGGGGGATCTGGAGGTGGTGGCCGGAGCAGTGGTGGTTATGGAGGCGGGAAGAGCGATGAAGGTTACACCCGTGGTTTTAGCGGAGGGAGAGATCGGGGATATGATGGGGGATCCCGCTACTTGAGAGGACGGGGTGGTTCCGATGAGAACTGGAAAAATTTAAGAGTGGCTGATCCAATCTACTACTTATGGAACTTTGTCTTTATAATAGAGATGGTTCTAGTTATGTAGGGGTTTTGATTTTCTATATACGTGCTCATTTTTGAACTGTGTAGCCAATTGTGTCTTAGAAAACATGGTGTGTTACTTAGTTGATGAAATCCAAAAGAAGAAATGTTGAATTTGAATTTATTCTTTATTTAAAAAAAAAACCCTAAATTCTTAATTAAACCATAAACCCTAAAGCCTAAACCTAACCTAAATAATTAAAACCCTAAACCCTCCCACTAATAAACCCACCTAAACCCACATAAACCCTAAACCCCATAAATCCTAAACTCTAAACCTAAACCACCCTAAACCTCTACTGGACCCCAACCACAAACACTTAAACCTTAACACTAACTAAACCTAAACTAATGAAATACCTAAAATAAAAATAAAATAAATAAATAAACCTAAACCAAAATATAATTCAAAATAAAATAAAATAATAAAAAACAAACCTAAACCCTAAACCTAAAAGAAAATAAAATAAAATAAATAAAACCTAAACAAACTAAAAATAAAACCTAACTATTAAAATAAAAATAAAATAAAATAAAATATAAACTAAATAAAACCTAAACTAATAAATAAACCTAAAAAATAAACAAAATGAAACTAAACCCTAAACTAAAAAACCTAAAAATAAATAAAATAAAAAACTAAAACCTAAACTAAAATAAATAAACTAAAACTAAACTAACCCTAAAAAATAAAATAAATATAAACCAAACCTAAACTAAAAGTAAAACATAAAATAAACCTAAAATAAAACCTAAACTAAAAAATAAAACATAAAAATCCTAAGCCTAAACCTAAAAATAAAACATAAAGCTTAAACCTAAAACATAAAATAAAAATAAAACAAAACCAAAAAATAAACCAAAATCTGATGCTAAACCTAAAAAAATGAACTAAAATAAAAAACCTAAACTAAAATAAAAAAACTAAACTTAATAAAAATAAAAATGAACCTAAATAAAAAAAAAATAAACACAAATAAATAAAAAGTAAACTAAATAAACCTAAACCTATAAGTTTACAAAATAAACCCTAAATAAAAAAATAATAAAAATAGAAATAAACAAAAACACACTGACCTAAACCTAAACCCACTAACTGACTAAACCCACTAGCCACAACCCTACTAAAGATCTTAAGCTTTCCATAAACCCTAAACCACCTTGTGTCTGTCTCTAAACCCTACTCTCCCCACCCCTAAATCCTAAACCTAAACCCTAAATCTTACCAACCCAGACTAAACCTGGTAAAACCTAAACTAAAATAAATAAAACCTAAATAAATAAATAATAATAAAATAAAATAAAATAAAACCTAAAAAAACCTAAATCTTTAACCTAAATAAAATAAAACTAAAACTAAAATAAAATAATAAATAAACTTAAAACTAAAATAAAATATACTTAAAAAAGCCTATATAAAATAAATACTAAACATAAAAGTAAAACTAAAATATAATAAAATAAAAGCTAAATAAAATCATAAACATAAAATAACATGAAAAGTAAAAACTAATACTAAAACCCTAAACTAAATAACCTAAATCTAAAATAAATAAAATAAAATAAACCTAAACCTATACTAAAATAAGCTAACATAAAATAAATAGAACCTAAATCTAATCCTAAAATAAACTAAAGCATAAACCCTAAACTAAATAAAATAAAATAATCTAAAAATAAACCTAAACCATAAGGAATAAATAAATCCTAAAAATAAACCTAAACCAAATAATAAAAATAAAAAAATAAAAAAATAAAAAATATACATTAACCTAAACCTAAAAAATAAAATAAAAACCTAAATAAATAAATAAACCTAAAATAAATAAACTAAATAAAATAAAAAATGAACCTAAATAAAAATAAAATATAAAATGAACTAAATAAAAATAAAACTAAATAAATTAAATAAACCTAAACACCATTTTGCTTAATTTAAAGAATAAAAAATAAAATTAAAAATTAAAAACCCAACCCTAAATTTAAAACTAAACCCTAAACCACTAAACCTAAATCCCAGGCCTAAACCTCCTAAACCCTAAACCTAAACCTAAACCTAAATCTTACAAATCCTAAACCTAACAAACCCACTAAACTAATCTTAGCTCACTACTGAGCTCACAGGCCCTGAGCCACTAATGTAAACCACTACCTAAACTAAATAAATTTGAAATAAATAAATTATAAACTAAATAAAATCTAAACCTAAATAATAAACCTAAAATAAAACCTAAATAAAATTAAACTAAACCCTAAATTAAAACCTAAACCTAAAATAAAATAAAATAAACCTATACCTAAACTAATAAACTATGGTAAAAAAATAATAAACCTAAACCTAAACTTAGATAAACTTGGCATGATCATTAAACTAAATAAAAAAAAACCTAAACTAAAAAAATGAAACCTAAAAAATAAACCTAAAATAAAAACATAAAACCTAATCCTAAAAAAATAAAGTAAAAATTGAAACCTAAACCTAAAAAATAAAATAAAAATAAAATTAAACTAAAAAATAAACATAAACCTAAACCTAAACCTAAAAAAAAAATAAAATACCTTAACTAAAATAAATAAACATAAAATAAATAAAGTAAACTAAATAAAAATAAATAAACCTAAACCTAGAGGTTTACCTAATGTTTTTTAAAAAAAACCCTAAACCATAAACCTTAAACCATAAACACTAAATCCAAAACCCTAAACTCTAAACCCTAAACCCTAAACCTAAAATAAGTAAAATAAAAACCTACACCTAAAAAATAAACCTAAAAATAAAACCTAAAGTAAATAAAAAATAAAACATAAACCCTTAACCAAAAAAAAAAACCTAAACCCTAAAACCTAATAAACATAAACCATAAGAATGGGTAGCACCTTGATGGAAAGAACATCACCATCAACCAGGCTTAGTCTAGATCTAGCGGTGGAGGTGAAGGTGGAGGCGGTGGTAATCGCAGTGGTGGGGATAGAATGTGGATATGGAGGTGGTGGTGGGAGGTGGTGGTTATGGGCTGGAGGTTATAGCGTGGTGGTGTTGGAAAAGAGATCGAGGATATTATGGTGGATCCATCTACTCGATAGGTAGAAACTTAAGAATGACTGATTGATCTACTACTTATGGATACAATAGAGACAATTCTAGATATCTGGAGTTTTTTACTTGCTCTATGCATGCTAATTTTTGAACTATGCCACCACTTATGTCTTAGAGAACTTAGTGTGTTATTTGGTTGATGAAATCAATAAGAAGAAATGTTAAATCTGAATTTTTCTCTATTTAAAAAAAACCAAAAACTTTAAATCCTTAACTAAAACCTAAACCTTAAACATAAAATTAAACCGTAAACTATAAAAACCCTAAACCCTAAACCCTAACTGCTAAAAGCCTAAATCCTAAACCTTAAACCCTAAACCTAAACCCTAAACCCTAAACCCTAAACCCTAAAAATAAACCCTAAATAAACCCTAAACCTAAATAAAACTAAACCTAAACAAATAAAACCTACTAAAATAAATAAAAAAATAAAAAACCTAAAAAAAATAAAATAAAAACTAAAACTAAAACCTAAACCTAAATCTAAACCTAAAAAGAAAATAAAATAAAAAAGAAATAAAAACATAAAAAAAAATAAAGAAAAAAACCTAAATAAAATACAAATTGAACCTAAAATAAAAATAAAATTATCTTTAAAATAAAACATAAAACCTTAATGAAATAAAATCTAAAAATAAAAAAAAAAACCTAAACCTAAAATAAAAATAAAGTAAATGTAAACTTAAACTAAAATAAACTAAACCAAATTAAATAAAACCTAAACCTAAACCTAAACTAAATAAAATAATATAAATTAAAAATAAACCTAAACTTAAACTAAAAATAAAACCTAAAATAAACTAAAATAAAACCTAAAACCTAAACTTAGAAAAATAAAATTAAAACCTAAACCTAAACCTAGAAATAAAAATAAAACCAAAACCTAAAAAAATAAAATAAAAGAAAACTAAACTAAAAAAATCCTAAAACCTAAACCTAAACCAAAAACTAAACTAAAATAAAAACATAAACTAAAAATAAAACTAAAATAAAATAACAAAAGAACCTAAATAAAATAAAATAAAATAAAATAAAAATAAATAAAATAAATTAAAAAATATTAATAAATTAAAATAAACTGATCCATAATTAAAAAAAAAATAATATAAATAAAGTAAAAAAACCCTAAACCTAAAAAACCCCTAATACCTCCCAAATCATAACCCTAAACCTAAACCCTAAACCCTAAACCCTGACTAAACTAAACCACACCCTGGGCCACTACACTAAACCCTAAATCTTACAGGCCCCAAACTCCCAGGCCCTAAACCAATCCTAAAACTTAAACTTACTGGGCCCCAAACCCTGGGCCACTAAACCCTAAACCTGGGCCCTAAACCTGGGCCCTACACCCCAGGCCCTAAACCTACCCCACTGGCCCTAAATACTCCTAAACCCAATCTAAAACCTAAACTTAAATCTAAACTGTAAACTTAAAATGAATAGAAAAAACTTGGACTTAAATAAAATACCTAAACTAAACTAAACCTAAACATAAATAAAATAAAATAAATATAAATAAATAAAAATAAATAAATAAATAAACTTATAACTAAAATAAAATAAAATAAATAATAAAAAATAAATAAAAAATATGGATAAATGAAGTTAAGATAAAATAAAATAAAAACAAAATAAAAATGAAAACTTAAAAAATAAACCTAGTTTTAAATAAATAATAAAACATAAAGCATAAACCTAAAATAAACAAAATAAAATAAACCTAAACCTATACTAAAATAAGCTAAATTAAAATAAACAAAACCTAAACTAAACTTAAAATAAACTATAACTAAACCATAAACCAAGTAAAATAAAATAAAAATAATCCTAAATCTATGCTAATAAATAAATTCCTATAATTAAACATAAAAAAATAAAATAAAAACCAAAACATAAACCAATAAATAAAAAATAAAACCTAAACCTAAAAATAAAATAAAAATAAAACTAAACTAAAATAAACATAAACCTAAACCTAAAAAATAAACTAAAATAAAAAACCTAAAGTAAAATAAATAAATCTAAAATAAATAAACTAAAATAAATAAAAATACATTTAAATTTAAATAAAAATAAAAAATAAAGTAAACTAAAATAAATTAAAACTAAACTAGATAAACTAAATAAACCAAAACTTACTAGTTTACTTAATTCAAAAGAAAAAAATAAAAAATAAAATAAAAAATCCTTAACCCTAAACCCTAAATTAACAATAAACACTAAACCCTAAACCCTAAACCCAAAACCGTAAAACCTAAAAGCTAAAAAACTAAACCTAAACTAAATAAAACCTAAAAGTATAATAAATAAAGAAATATAAACCAAAATAAAATAAAATAATAAAATAAAATAAATACATAAACTAAAACCAAATCCTAAACCTAAAAAATAAAATAAAATAAAAAATAAAAATGAAACTAAAATAAAATAAATAAAACCTAAACTAAACTAAAAAAATAAAATAAAAACTAAACCTAAAATAAAAATAAGATAAACCTAAAATATAATAAATGAAAATCTTAATAAAAACTTAAACATAAACTAAAAAAATAAAACCTAGAAATAAATCTAAAATAAAAACAAAAAACCTAAACTTAAAAACATTAAATAAAAGCTAAACTAAAACCTAAAAATAAAAAAAATAAAACCTAAACTGAAAAAATAAATAAAAAAAACTAAACTAAAAAAACCTAAACCTAAACATAAACCTAAAAAATAAACTAAAATAAAAAACCTAAACTAAAATAAATATACCAAAATTAAATAAACTAAACTAAATAAAAATAAAAATAAACCTAAATCAAAATAAAAATAAATTAAAATAAAATAAATAAAATAAACTAAATATTCCTAATCCTACTAGTTTACTTATTTTAAAAAAATAATAATAAAATAAATAAATAAAAAAGCCTATCCCTAAACCCTAAACCCAAACTAAATCCTAAACCATTAAAACCATAAACACTAAACCCTAAATCCTAAACCCTAACCATAAATCCTAAATCCTCCCACATGGACCTAAACCTAAGATAAAACCTAAACCTAAATAAAATAAAACCAAAAAATAAAAAAATAAAAAAAGTTATACCTAAATAAAATAAATAAAATAAAATAAAATAAAAACTTAAACTAAAGCCTAAAGCTAAACCTAAAAATAAAATAAAATAAACTAGTAAAATTAAACTAAATTATAATAAATCAAAACCCAAAGTAAAATAAAAAATAAAATAAACCTTAGAATAAAAGACCTAAATAAAATAAAATTAATCGAAATAAAATAAAATAAATATAAAATAAAATAAAATAATAACTAAATAAAACATAAACTTAAAAAATAAAGCTGAAAATAAAACCTAAAATAAATAAAACTAAAACCTAAACCCTAAACTTAAAGAAAAAAAAACCTAAAATAAAAATAAAATAAACAAAATAAAATAAACCTAAACTAAACTAAAATAAATAAAAACCTAAATTAAAAATAAAATAAATAAACTAATAACTCTGTGATAAGGCCAATCAGGCACTAAATGTGAGCTAAACTAAAGCCTAAAAGAAACTGAGCTTAAAATAGATAAAGACATATTAATAATGAGCCTAGGCTACATAAATAGCTAATTCTAGCCCTAGGCCCAAGACCTAGGCCCTTGAGCTGGGACCTGGGCCTAAAGGCCCCCTAAAAAGGCCACTGATGACTGGGCCACCTTAGGCCACAGGCCTGGGCCCTGAGCCCTAAGACCCTGAGCCCCAGATTGAGGGAACCCTACTGTCTGACCTGGGCCAAAGGCCTGAAAACCAAATGAGAGATAAAGATAAAGATGGATAAAAACCTGATAAAAACAAAGATGAGATAAAATAACATGGATCATGAGGTAAAAGACCTAAAAGAAAATAAATAATCTCAGATAAAAGATAAAATAAAACTAAAATAAATTAAAAAAACTTAAATAAATAGAACTAACTTAAATGAACCTAAAATAAAAGAAACCTAAATCTAAACAAAACCTAAAATGAAACCTAAGTAAATAAAAATAAAATTAGACTTAAACTAAAAGAGCTAAACCTATATAGGTCATTAAAAAACTACTGAGCCTAGAATAAACTAAACTAAAGCCCTAAACTAAACTATAAAATAACATAAAGCTAAAATAAAGAATCTAAACTAAAAGATAAAACCTAAAATAAGGCCTAAAGATAAAAACTAAACTAGGCAAAATAAAAATAAATTTAAAACCTAAAGATAATATAAGATAAAACTAAATTAAAAGGAAGCCAAAACTGAGCTAAAAATAGCTAAGATAGGCATGGAGCTAAATAAATAAAAAGGCTAAAGTGACCGATAAAGAGATAGAAGATAAAGATAAAACTAAGATGATGCTAGACAGAATGCCTAGGCCTTGCTTGGTTAATAAGATAAAGGAATGTGAAGGCCACGTCACTGAGCTAGACTGACTCCTGAGCCATGAGCTCTGGGCTTTAGGCCTGCTTCACATGCCCTGGGCCCTGGGCCCTGGAAGTAAAGAGCCAGGCAGCCAGGCTAGATCAGCCAGCCCTGGGCTGAGCCACTGAGGAGGCACAGGCCACAAGACCACAGGCCAAGGCCCCAGGCCCCCTGGGCCTGCCAGAGCCACTGAGCTGAGGCTGGGCCACTGGGCCACCTGGGCTACCATTGCACTGGGCCACTGAAGGCCACTGAGCCCTGGGCCCTAAGACCCAAGACCATGAGTCTTGGGCCATGGGCCTGGGGAGCCTGGGTGGGTGAGTCCACAAGACCTGGCGGCCTGGGCCCTGGGCCCAAGTCTTGCAAGGCCTGGG